>JAEAOA010000551.1:52500-275000 GCA_016746295.1 Potamilus streckersoni | reverse complement strand
AAAACATTTATGTATAGCTAAATTGGTCACATGAGTGGCGAATGTTAGAATATATCGATATCTGACGCTGGTCAATTGGAGTGCATTAAACAGTCATGAGTTTTTCTTATCCATCAAATTTTTGATAAATTAAGTCCCAAATACATAACAACAATACCATCAACAACAACAACAAACAAACAAACAAGCTAAAGAACAACAACGATGAAACAAAAACAAACTTACTGACCTTAAACTATTAAAATGTCCTGCCTAGAACAGATTTATTTATTTTCCTTTGCTGGTTGGCTTGCTTGCTTCAAGCCTATTTACTTATTATATGGGTGCAGATAGAAAGTACAATAGAAACATGCTGTATACATGCTGATATAATACGTTGTTGTAAATAGCCTAATGTTAGTACTACAGGACTCTCAGCTCGTTCAGCGTGTAAACGCATGCATTTTGGAATACAAAACATTAAAATTCAAGCGAAGCTAAAATGTCAGACGTATTTACTAAGCGATAATTCATCATCAATAATGTTCAAGTCCCTCTTATCAAATCGATTTTATGACTATTTTAGCATCTCCGCATTAGTTCAATAGTTCAGCCATGCGTTCCGGACTGAACGGCAAAGCTTGGAAAGGTTATTCATCCACATACAAAATTTTAATAACTTTTCGATTTTTCCTTGCACATCTAAACTGCCCTTTTCCTGCTAAAGTACATGTCTTGGACATACCCAAACGTTTCCTTTTCACACATTTGCTTTAAAGAAAACATGCTCACATAAAATTGACGGATACTGAATGGATACGTTTATCTTATGTAAATTACCTGAAATGGAAATAAATGTTATGAATAATTTTGGATATCCACTTTTCAAAATCAGTATTTGCCCGCAAATTAGAAAGTTAATTTGCCTCAACAAACCGGAAGTGAAATTTAGAAAGTCAACTTTGACCTGTCCGTGTCATAAACCATCAATCCACATTTGTTCAGTGATAAAACCGCTCCGGTGGCCTACGTTGTTAGAGCGTCCGCCTCCGATTCATACCAAATACTTAGCAGGAGCCAGGTTTTATGAACAAATTTAATGTTGCATGCGCGTGCCTAATATAAACATTTGTTTAAAAAATAATACACGTAATACACGAGATAGGTATTAGGAAGCACAATATAATCATCACACACGGACCTGACAAGTCTAATGAAAATCTTAGAACGAAATGTTTATGCACCCCAACCTTTATTGTATAAATGCATTTTTCACATCCGAAGGTCATTTATGACAGCATGTGGTACTTCTTTATCTGTGTGATGGTTTTGAAAAACATTATCTAATAAATAGCTTTATGCAATTCAGAATAGTTGTCATCCAAGCCGTTTTTGATATATTCTACTTGCCTTGAACCCATGTGTCCAATGCTATGGGTGGCTGGCTCTACTTCCTAGCCGACTATTGGTATTTCAGTGGCTCTATACTGTGCAATGAATATTGGAGGTGGACATGCCTCACATAAATTTCAAGAACAACACCAGCCCAAAACGCATAGTTCAAAAATACATCCGTCTTTTTAATTATTAAATAATAATAGCTCAAAAACTCACACCACACCCTTAATTTAAGTGCTAGGAGCCAATATGAGAAACTTCCCTGCCACTTTAGCTGAAATGTAGTAGCAACTGCCTTGCTTGGCGTTCAGTATTACAAGATTAGTGTTAGGACTGGTCAGCCTGGTGTCAGGACAATGTGACCGGGTAGGGCATGATTCTAAATGTCTGCGGAATGATGGTCTAATGCTAGACCTCACTATAAACTGTCACAGTACAAAACTCGTAGCGATATAACTGGAAAATTCTTAAAGCTACGTTAAAATCCAAATCACACACCGACACCGACACACACAAACACACACACACACACACACACACACACACACACACACTGTATAGTTTCAAATTTAATTACATTCGATCATTATGTGAAAACATCTTGCTACTTACTGATGGACACCTGTTTATCACACCCAGGAAGATAGATCGCAATTTAACGATATCAACACTTCTATTAATAATCGACATCCCTGTTAAGTTGATGGCCTTCGTAATTGCTATTGTACAGTTTTACTGTATTCACATTTCTCTCTTGCTTTCCGTTGCAGTGAATTATTCCAGAACATACATGGACCGAGAACAGCATTTTGACATTTTGACTTGATATTAATAACTTGTACATAATGCTAATAAAGATGGAAGGTACCAAAACTTGATTTTAATAATTTGTACATAACGATAATAAAGATGGAAGGTTCTACAACGGTGGAATAACTTCTTTTTTTTCAAAATTGGCGTCATTACAAATGTACAAATTTTTTTAACATGTTTAAACAATACACGAATGTTTTTCAACGCACCAGAAAATATATAAGACCACAAGACGATGATACAATGTAGGTAATGAGGTAGGCATAATGCTTCAATAGGATTATGTTGCAATATCACAGAGAGAAAAAAATAAAAAACAAACACAATCCTAAATTTCATTAGATCTTACGCATGGCATGTAATGAGCATGGAGTTAATAACACTTTGGTTGAGAAAAATTAGATTTGCAAATTACCACCGGTCAAAATATTTCGTTAACATCTCGTACCCAGATGAGCAGCGATTCGTCTTCAAAATACGACTCTATGTGTAATTTGATTTTATGATTTCATTATATCCTTGAGATATATCATCGATATTATGTTGAAAATTGCGTTATCATTTGCAAGTTGTATTTATAATAAGTTGGACGAGAAAAAAATGTTACCGTATTAATACAAAATCCAAAGAGTGGGTGTGACTTCGATTGTCAAATTGGCTGGTAAGGTCTCCTATAGTTTACAACTTACTTCATCTTTGATTAAATTAGTTATATTTGGTATTATTTTAAGCCAAATACATATGCTGTAAAAATGCTCTAGATTACAAAGGTGAATTATTTTAAATGCAAGGACATATCCAAACATGACACCAATATTCTATTGTTAAATAACAGACTTACTTTTATGAAGATATTTTTGACAATAAGGGCCGTTTCTAATGTGTCAGCATAAATGTGTTTACATATTTTATTTAACGAGAATTGCTTTTCCGACGCCGATTAAAAAATACAAACCGATTCCACTGTTTTATGCACTTAAATTTTCATTAAATCTAGTCATATTTTGTAACATTTCAAACCTAATTTCTGCAAATTGCTCAATGTTCAGTTTTTATAATTCGATTTTAAACACTTTTGAATGGAAAAAGGTGAATAGAATTTTAGACAAAATCAAAACGCACTGTTTTTATATCAGTTTTGTTTGTTTGGTTCTCTGTCTGTATTTAAAATTCTGACGCGTATGGGTTATTTACATATAAATAAATAATTGTATGGATTTATTGTAACTTTGACTTACGGTCGTTTTCTAATTGATATATTTCTTTCTGTGCCCATTGCTATGACCGCATTTTCCAGCTTTGAGAAACTTGATGTTGAAGACAAGACAGTATGACATTATCTCCAGAAAATGATGTCTTCAATATTACATTTTTTGGAATACATAACTATATTAAGCACTCTTGTGCTGATATAGTTTAATATTCTACTATTTCCATAAATGTATTAGACAAAACACAAAAAGGCAGACATTACACGATCTCTATTTCAGTATTATTCATTACAAGAACAGCTGAGATGAATTGAATTCTGTTGACATATTCCCATGTGCAATGTGGACTAGTTATACTATCTCGATGCATACAGTTCATATTACCTGGGTTATATTGATGTTTTCAATTTATTATTGTAATAATCAATAATATTATTAAATGCGCTTGAAAACCTTTAAAAGGACATTAAACGAGATGTATGATGTTACACGTTTCTATGATGCAATAAGCATATCTACCGAAGTCATTCACCAGAGGCACGAAGAACAAATATCGGTTAAATGTAAATAAATACCGCGTCTCCAGCATCTTCAGACGGTGAGATTTGGTTTAAAGACTATTTTGTCTTCAACATATGTCAATCAATATTTATCCCCTTTTCAGTTGGTCTTAAATTTGTTAAATATTAGGAACAGAAACTTGTAACATAGTCTCTCTTTCTTATAACCTACAATGTCTGTGCCGCATTTTATAAGATCCCCAAATCTGTTGACAATTCTTGTATTTTGAAAGTCTTGTTGTACTCATTGATATGTCGTATAACTATATTATTTTGTTAGCCTTGTAATTATTCTCATTAATGTTATTAAATTACTCTGTCCATGTTTCAACATCTTTTAAATTAATACTCTCCCCCACAGACTTGACTATATGAGTATCAACATCTATATTTGTGTGCAATATACTATCATCCAGGTTAGAGAATATTTAATTTGTTGTATTCTACGAAATTCTAACCCAGGTCAGCGGTTTGAAGGCACCAATCGCCTTTCCTGTGCACATCAGTCCATATTCCATAACGACTAATTATACATCACCAAATATAATGGTACTGAGTCAGTGTTGTGTGCACAGACACACTGACATGGCGACCTAGTAATTAATTCTGATCTTTCTTCACCGTCATTTCAGATTCATATGAGAAAATGTATGCATGCAGGAATCATTATATAGAATTACAGATATATACCAAACCGAACTAATTTAATTGCTTTTTTTAAATTATTAATTCAAACTAATTTTTGAATATCTGTAAATTGTTCTTATATCCAACTATCCTACCCATTTTAATATATATATATATATATATATATATATATATATATATATATATATATATATATATATATATATATATATATATATATATATATATATATATATATATGTATATATATATATATGTATATATATATATATATATATATATATATATATATATATATATATATATATATATATATATATATATATATATATATATATATATATATATATATGTCACTGAGCATTAAAACATTAATGTCATTACTGTTATGAAGTTCTGGAATACAGTCTATGTGTTTTCGTCTGCGACGCAACTTGCTGTCCTAAAATTTATAGTTACATGAATACTTAAACATTGTATGATATAGTTTATATAGACTATACGAAAGATCGTCTAGTTTCAATTTTGTTTGCATTAAATGATAAATGTATAAGATCTAATGCTTGGATTGAATCTTGCAGTACCTCATATGTTAATATTATGATATCTCGACTTATCTGCATCGTTTCTTTCGTTCAAATATTCTTAAATCGATTACCAATACCAAGAACCAGATGCGGAAATTTATATTTTCCAAGGTTAAATATTGTTTTCAAGCTTCTGATAAACTTGTGATGGTTTCCAATAATATCTATCTTCAGTAATGATAGGGGAGTCTTATAGTTAGTACACACACTGATAAATTGTATTAGATTCATATGGTTATAGGCTAGATAGAATCTAGTCGTAAGACAAATGAGGCCCTATGCTAGTTAAGTTTTGAGGCCCCTTATTTGGGCCCTGAAGGAGGTAGGCCTGCACAGGTAGTTAGACATATATACTCAGGAAATATAGTAGTTAAAATAGCCACAGACTTTTGAAAAATTCAAAGTAATGATTTTTGCCAAGAAATTTTAGAAGTTAAAATAACCACAGACTTTCGAAAAATTCATCGTAAATGTTTTTGCCAAGACGTTGGGTCTGCTGGCCAACATGGGCGCTGTGCGTAAGCACACCTGAGCATAATGGTAACTGTCAGCATGATCATTGGTTGAACACGGAGAAAATCTTATCTAGCATTCCATATGATCCATCCCATCCTGCCGGGTAAGGACGAGTTCAGACATTGTATCATGCTGCTAGAATACGACTAAAAAGTGCCTGTTTAGCTCAAGTGTACCGACGGTTACAAGAACAGGCCACGTACACCTTACACAAACCATTCGACAAAAATTTTCTAGAAGTCGCATTTAAGTGGAAGGCATCGATCATCAATAGCAAGCTGATTTAGCCGATGTCTCTCATTTGGCCACCTACAGTCGTGGCTACAAATATTTGTTTGTTTTTTTTTTTTTTGTCACAAACGTCTTTTCCAAATTTGCTTGGATCGTGCCAATTAATTCTAAATCGAGCAGTGATTTTCTGCGAGCCCTGAAACTGGTGTTGAAACAAAGTGATCATCACACTCCGATGGCAAACCGACAAAGGCACGGAACTTCTGAACCAAGCTTTCCAAACAGAAACGAAGGAACATGACATTCATTTTTTTCACCACCGAGAATCCCAAAACTAAAGCCAGCATCGTGTAACATTTTCAAAGCAACTTGACAGAACGCATGTGGAAATATTTTACGCAACAACAAACTCTCAAAAACATCGACGTCTTGTCGAAACTCGTCCAATCGTACAATAAATCTTTCCATCGAAGCATTGGACGTGCCCTGCAAGATGCGACGCCCAACAACGAAGTGACCGTCATTGAAAGGTGGAGTGTTGGTCACAGGAGAGTGAGCAAGAATTGTCAAAACCAAACGCACTTTTGAGAAAGGTTGCTTACCCAATTGGATGATCGAGATGGACAACGACAATCAAATAGCGAGAGACAGTCCGGGCCGCGCGGCCAACTGTTTAGAATATTGTCTAAAAACTCAGTCTTCACTTGGCCCTTGGAGACCTTAGGACAAACTTGATCCTTTGGAAAGGCGTTCAAAATTAAACAACCAATCCAAATTAAGCTGTAATAAATATCAAAATGGGTGGCAACTACCCAACTCATTGGGGAAATTTTAGGCCCCTATAAGTACACTAAGTATGAAAAATTCAAACTTTTCATTATTCTAAATTCACAACTCAGGTTCTTTGGCTAATTGCAGAGGTGGCTTACACAATATTGCCATAAGGACACCAGTAGGTACAACGGGTATGATTTGACCCTTAACCTACCGGGCTAAAATAAAGTCCGATGGGAGACTTTTCTTTGGGAATTGGAGGCGGGAGCGGTGAACTGGGTAGGAGACCTAGTTGCGGATCTGCCGACATTTGATTGCAATGAATACGTTCTCCAGAAGGCCAACCTTTGGCCTATAGCCTCTTAAAGGGACAGCTGACCCTTCACTGTTGACTCGTCAACCTATTAAAATGTCTTCCAGACTATCTAAACTGAACGAAGCTTAAGTTCAATTACATCGTGTCATGCTAAAACCAGTTCCTAAACTTGAAAATATAAAAAATTCAGGATGCAAAAATCCAGGTTAGAGAATATTTAATTTGTTGTATTCTACGAAATTCTAACCCAGGTCAGCGGTTTGAAGGCACCAATCGCCTTTCCTGTGCACATCAGTCCATATTCCATAACGACTAATTATACATCACCAAATATAATGGTACTGAGTCAGTGTTGTGTGCACAGACACACTGACATGGCGACCTAGTAATTAATTCTGATCTTTCTTCACCGTCATTTCAGATTCATATGAGAAAATGTATGCATGCAGGAATCATTATATAGAATTACAGATATATACCAAACCGAACTAATTTAATTGCTTTAATTTAGTGTGACTATAAACGCTCACTCTTTTAATGATTTGTGTATTTGCATGCTCGTTCTTTGGCGTGGATAGTATATGGGTGTGTGTTTTATGCTTGCTCGTTCGTTGATGTGAATAGTATATGGGTTTGTGATTTTTCTTCTCTTGCTTCCTTGGTGTAGATAATATATAATACGTTTTTATGCTTGCTCGTTCGTTGGTGTGGATAGTATATGGGTTTGTGACTTTTCTTCTCTTCCTTCCTTGGTGTAGATAATATATAATACTTTTTATGCTTATTCGTTCGTTGGTGTGGATATTATATCATATCGGTTTTATACTTGCTGGTTCGTTGGTGTGGATAGAATATTTGTGTTTTAAGGTTGCTCGTTCGTTGGAGCATATCCTATATTTATGTGTTTTATGCTAGTTCGTTCGTTGGTGTGTACAGTATATTATATATGTTTTATGCTAGTTCGTTCGTTGGTGTGTACAGTATATAATATGTGAAATGAGTGTAAGGATGTCTTCCTTCACATCCGTGCTTGAAGTATATAAAAATTCGAGCCATGAGTAGTCGAGTCACAACTTATATTTATTTGAAACGTATGTGACCCACGCATGTTTGGCAGATAGTTAGGAACTCCACCCCCACTAGACAACGGGAAATACTAGATCACAAATTAATTACAATAGGGCGTGCATGACATTCATTGCCAAGACGAACGCAAAGGACTACGGGAAGAAGGAGGATAGATGGAAAAGAACAACAAGGAGGGAAATCGCCCCGGGCCACATAATCACACAGAGAAAAGATTACAATCTCACTTGCCTTTTAGTGTGAACTACAGCAACACAGAACCTATAAGCGGTGGGGCTCTACGGTACCTCCCTTTACTTAACTGTTTCCATTGCCTTTTCTAAGTCTGGATTTGAGGCGCTCTGGATGTTTTGGTGAGTTTATCGAAGGTGTAAAGGTCCACACAAAGGTCAGACCACGACCAAAAGCCCAGCCAAGAGGCTAAGTGCCTCCCTGGATAGCAATGTCACTGAAAAGTGACATCCGGCTAAGGCGGTGAGCCACCAGGGGGTTAAAAGGCCCATACGCCGGGGCAAAAAAGGTGTCTAGCAATGAGACACGGGTGAGCTCAGCCTCAAAATGAGGAGAAGCCACCAGCCTTTCTCAGGGCTTTAACCAGTCATAAAGCACGAGATTGTATACACGACTCTAGTCATAATTCCATGTCAATAATTCCATGTCATTCGAGCCATTCAATATTGAATAGTCAGGAGGCCCCGAGTGGCCGAGCGGTCTAAAGCGCTGTCTGTTACGGATCACTACCATCTCACCTCTGTCTGCGTGGATTCGTGTCCAGGATTCGGCGAATGTTGATATGTGAGAAAGCTTGCCAGTAGCTACTCGTGGGTCAGTGGTTCTTTCCGGTGATTTCCCCGTTTCTTCTTCCACCATTAATACTGGCCGCCATGAATAGCCTATCGTGTGCTGAAAAATGGCATTAAGCCCATCATCAACAACAACAACAACAGAATAGTCAGCCATGGCAAGCAACTACGAGAGAATGCTGAGATCATAGCATCTAGTTGATACCTTAGGCATGTTGAAGGAAATGTTGGTGAGAGTATAAAATGGGTGTTATAGCCCCCATCGTGTGAAGATGAAAATCAACAATTTGAAAAGATGTAAGGATATCATAAATGATATGATAAGAATTGTAAAGAAGAAAAGGAGGATATTGATGGCAAGAGGATGAGAGAATGGAACGAAAAAGATTGAAAAAGAAGAGAATGAATAAAGGAAGAAAGAGGAGGAGAAGAAAGAGGAAAAACGGTAGGAAAAGAAGACAAAATGTATAGGAGAAAAACTAAAAAGCTGATGGAGAAAGAAAATAAATTAGAAGAACCCAAATGCCCTTTTACAAAGCCACTTCCTATGCCTCGAAAGGATCTTAATTTCCCTTTTGCCATATATGTGTTATCTCTTTTGTTTATCTATGGCTCTGTCTCTATTGTAATTGTCCCTCCATTGAATGTTAGCTGTTTGTGTGCGTGTGTGTATTTAGGTCAGCCACTTGCTACATTGTTGCAAGTGTCCATTACCGACACGTCATGCGACCTGTATCATTCCTCTTGTCGCTATACGGGCCCAATGTGTACTAATACAAAATTTCATTTGACGCTATAGTACCACAGGGTGATCCAATTTTCGAAAAAAATCTCGACACCACAGTAACCCAGGCTAATTTTAATGATAACTCCCATTAACGCCAAAGTAACCCAGGCTGATTTTAATGATAACTCTCATTGACGCAAAGTAAACTGGGCAAATTTTAATGATAACTCCCATTGACGCCAATGTACCCCAGGCTGATTTTAATGATAACTCCCATTGACGCCAAAGTAACCCAGGCTGATTTTAATATAACTATCATTGACGCCAAAGTAACCCAGGCGGATTTTGATAATAACTACCATTGATGCTAAAGTACCTCAGGCTAATTTTAATGATAACTCCCATTGACGGAAAAGTAACACAGGCTGATTATAATGATATCTCCCATTGATGCTAAACTACCCCATGCTGATTTTAATGATAACTCTCATTGATGCTAAAGTACCTAAAGCTAATTTTAATGATTACTCCCATTAACGCCAAAGTAACCCAGGGTGATTTTAATGATAACTCCGACTGACGCCAAAGTAACCCAGGCTGATTTTAATGACAACTCCCCTTGACGCCAAAGTAACCCAGGCTGATTTTAATGATAACTCCCATTAACGCCAAAGTACCCCAGGCAGATTTTTATGATAACTCCGACTGACGCCAAAGTAACCCAGGCTGATTTTAATGATAACTCTCATTGACGCCAAAGTAACCCAGGCTGATTTTAATGATAATTCTCATTGACACCAAAGTACCCCAAGCTCATTTTAATGATAACTCCCATGGAAGCCCAAGTACCCCAGGCTGATTTTAATGATAACTCTCATTGATGATAAAGTACCCCATGCTGATTTTAATGATAACTCCCATTGACGCCAAAGTAACCCATGCTGATTTTAATGATAACTCCCATTGACGCCAAAGTACCCCAGTCTAATTTTAATGATAACTTCTATTGACGCCAAAGTAACCAAGGCTGATTGTATTGATAACTCCCATTGATGCTAAAGTACCCCAGGCTGATTTTAATGATAACTCCCATTGACGCCAAAGTAACCCAGGCTGATTTTAATGATAACTCCCATTGACGCCAAAGTAACCCAGGCTGATTTTAATGATAAATCCCATGGACGCCAAAGTACCCCAGGCTGATTTTAATGATAACTCCCATTGACACCAAAGTATCCCAGGCTGATTTTAATAACTCCCATTGACACCAAAGTATCCCAGGCTGATTTTAATGATAACTCCCATCGACGCCAAAGTACCCCAGGCTGATTTTAATGATAACTCCCATCGACGCCAAAGTAACCCAGGCTGATTTTAATGATAACTCCCATCGACGCCAAAGTACCCTTCTATACTACTCATCTCCTGGTGTTTACATGCAAACACTGTCTCCCATAAAAGAGCTTCAAGATGTACTTTAAATTTAAGCAAATATAGATTTATATATTTATCTCCATTAAAAAGATAATTTATTCTATGGAACTGCACTTTTTTTAACTATCATTGTATCAGTGCTGGTACTTTTTATTAGATTCACCATCATTAAATATAATCAATAAATCTGTATATTTCTTTCCAACATCTTGATATCAGCTAATCGTAAAATTCAACCTGCCATGGAAAACCAAATATGAGAAATTACAATATGTTGCATTTACACCAAGAACCATTGACCCTAATTGTCAGCTACGACTGCTTTATATCACCTCTTGACACACATGAACATTGTTTGCATTCATATCAACGATGATTTCCAGTCAACACTTCATCACAGTCTGAACTATTGGTGACATTTAGACGATATTTACATTTCTGTTAGAGGAGGTCTCTAAATTAAGTGGATGCCATAATTCTCCCTGGTATCCAGTTAGACTTTATTGACATTTGTTATTTCTTCATTCTTGCCCTCGATTATTTCAAAGTCCGATCTATGAAATTGGTATTGTTTGTTTTCGGATTTTGTTGGTTTGTTTATTTTTGTAGTGATACCGAATCCCTTAATTTTGATTCTTTTATACTGCCCACAGCATGTATTTTCTTTGGTTTTTCTTATTTCCTATGCTTAAACGGCTCCGATTATCCTGACATAGTCACAAACCCTGTGTCAGAAAGATTTATATTCTATTTTTCGATGAAATTCATTTAACGATGATATATAAATATTTCACCGTATTAAATTTATTTTCCGTTCTGTGTAACGACAATCTTTTAACATATTTGTTAACTAACCTAATTCTCTAATCCCCCACAGGATATCAGATACATAAGTTTTTTTTTTTATTACAAGGCAAACCATCCCCGGAAACTGACTGGTATTTTGTAAGTATGCCGTTTTTTTCCTATGGAGTCAGTCGACCTAAGGAAGCCAAGTTTGGTTCATTTGGATGGATTCTCGTAAGTGTGCCGATTTCTTTCCTAACTTCGGCATGTAATGCAAATCTGATGTAAAAAGGAAAATGTTGGAGTATGGCCGGTGACCTTTAATTAATGTTCGGAATTTTATCGGTGTGGCAGACTTTGATCTAATTACGTACGGCGAGTTGGAAACTCGAATGGTGGCGATTTTTGTAATTATGGTATTCTCACCCCTGCCTGTTTATTTGTGCCGCCTGCCGAATTTAGAAACGAGAACAATCAAGATTATAAACAATTCATAACATATAATTACGTCAATCAACAATTTATTATTTTTAAGCTGATGTCGAGATGGGGTCTCTGAGACTTAATTTGACGTTCAATCAAAACAAACGGAAGCTCTCGGTGTAAACAAGCAAACAGGCTGAACACGTCGGGTTTCCAGAGTAGTGAATTCATTTTTTTAAATATATTTATTTTTGCTGCGTCCAATATTTGTAATGTCGAGTTTAAATATTTCTAAAACAAATTGAATAAATGAAAGTTAGGATGGCGAACTAGATTATATATTTTGCTTCAAGAAAGACTCATAAATGTAGCTATGGCAAGCATATTAATAAAAAAAAGTCCAATTCATTCCAAAAAAGTACTAATATAAGACAAAAAATGATGCATGTATTGCCCAGTATAAAACGGTAAATTGCATTGGCCCATGCTGAATCACAAGACAAACGTTACTTGGTTTCGTGCCTGGTTGATTCAGCATATACTTGGGGCATTATCGTCTTCAGATTTTTACCCATAATAATACCCCACTGTCTACGCAATCTTATAATTAACTAGGAAGTATTCTTTTCCTGCTGTGTTTTCACACCTATAACTCGATTTATCCAGCTTTGACCCATTTTATTCCTTGCAAACATTGCGGCACATAACAAAGAATTGCGGCACATAACAAAGACCAAAAATTAAAGACAAAGTATTATTGCAACTATATTCTAATTCAGTAATCTAATAAAATCCGTTATTGCCGAATAATCATTACACAATTTCATTTGTTGATGGATATATGTAATTGATTTTGATTAGCAAAGGCAGCAATGTATTGAACAGGTATGATTTTATTTAGACTAAAATGTCCAAATACAGAATGTTTATGAAAGGGTAGACTATAAAGCACATACAACGGATTGAGGATTATACAACATTTAAATACACTTAAAGCATTTCGTAATAGTATATAGTATACACGCACACACACACACACACACACACACACACACACACACACACATATATATATATATATATATATATATATATATATATATATATATATATATATATATATATATATATATATATAGGTTTAAATGTCCATTTGATCCAACTATAGTAATATTTGTTGATGACTTTTGGAATCAAACGAAAAGATGGATAAATATCTCTTGGACTCATTTCACCTAAATGATTTGGGATATTATGTATCCTTTATCGTTGGTGGGGGTCGGAGAGGATTATGTATGACGATATAGTTACAAAATACAAAACTTTAACGTTTCAAGAACGAGAATAAAATTTTCACGTATAATAGATGTTGTCAATAAGATGATGTTTAGCTAACAAATTTAAATTGCTGGTGTAATGGTGTTACTTGATCCTTTTAATACGAAATATAGTATTTTTAACCTTATTTAGCTATTAGAAACATATATTAAATGTTTCTTATATAACTTAATATTTTCAGGTGAATATGATGGATTTCTACTTGGTGACTCTGGTTATCCTTTGTCGGAAGTTTTTATGTCCCCATACACTGCACCTACCACAACGATGTCTTGTGTAGAGCAATCATAGTTTCTCATGATAAAGCTTGTACGGATTGTCGTGTGTTGTCCTTCATAACATAGACACATGTATATGCAAGGGGAACATTGATACAGCGAATCAGTTAATTACAGATAATGAAGACAATTTCAATGCACATCAACAAGGAAATGGAAATGATTTACATTTGACACATTTGCCATGAATGTTTTTCTTATGTTAAATACCACATTAAATTCCTCCATTCAATGTTTCCTATTTTTATGCATTTAATACAAACGAAGACAATTCACTATAAATCGCAGTCATCATATTATTCAATCTTTAAAATATAGTAAAAAAAAAAGTTATTTTTCCACTTGACTTGGATCATTGATTTATGTTATTCTATAAGCAACTAATACACAGCTAACTAGTTTCTTATTGAATAAGGTTTCACTATTAACCATTGGTGCTTTAAGATCGAAGTAGAATCAACTGTGTTTTTGGGGTCCATTATTTAAATAGAGCTAGACTTTATTAGCTCAGAATTATTAAAATCAAGTGATTAGTCTCAGAAATGAAAAATGCTCTTCAAAACTACAATTCTTGGAAACAGACTAATTTGCAATTCAATTTTAAAAAGGATATTCATGGATTATATTATTGTGATTCAACAAAATACTATTGGCACATCACCACTACACAGGACACCCCAGGTACATCAACACTTACAGCATTGGATTTAATTTGAATTTCTATAAAGTTTCTTCAGAACTTACAAAATGACTTGTGTTCCCAATTTTATAATGATTTTAATTTTAATTCATAATGCCGTAAGTTCCTGTTAAAATTTCAACATTGCATTTTATGTAAATAAATTTTTAGTTGAATTATACAAAGTTTGTTGCTTTCCAGTCTATTGTATTCCTTATCTCAAGACCGTCGTAAGATATATATATATATATATATATATATATATATATATATATATATATATATATATATATATATATATATATATATATATATATCTATATATGAATATATATATGAATATATATAAATATAAATAAATGTATCTATATATAAAAAAATATATATATATATATATATATATATATATATATATATATATATTCATTAAATACGATGCCTTTCTATATATATATATATATATATATATATATATATATATATATATATATATATATATATATATATATATATATATATATATATATATATATATATATATATATATATATAGCAAGGCATCATATTTATAGACTATTTTCGACAACGGATACTGTAACACGTGAATAAATAAAATAAACAAATGTTAATTTAATTTGTCTTATCAATAAACAATTTACATTATGGCAGCTGGACTGATTCAAGAATTCCAACATATTTTCGCACAGGTTTATTGCTTTCACTTAAACTCAGGAACAGTTTTCTCATTTCTGTATTCATTTTCAGTCAGGGTATGGATTGCTGTATTCATTGTCAATCAGGGTATGGATTGCTGTATTCATTGTCAATCAGGGTATGGATTGCAGTATTCATTGTCAGTCAGGGTATGGATTGCTGTATTCATTGTCAATCAGGGTATGGATTGCTGTATTCATTGTCAATCAGGGTATGAATTGCTGTATTCATTGTCAGTCAGGGTATGGATTGCTGTATTCATTGTCAATCAGGGTATGGATTGCTGTATTCATTGTCAATCAGGGTATGGATTGCAGTATTCATTGTCAGTCAGGGTATGGATTGCTGTATTCATTGTCAATCAGGGTATGGATTGCTGTATTCATTGTCAATCAGGGTATGGATTGCTGTATTCATTGTCAATCAGGGTATGGATTGCAGTATTCATTGTCAGTCAGGCTATGGATTGCTGTATTCATTGTCAATCAGGGTATGGATTGCTGTATTCATTGTCAGTCAGGGTATGGATTGCTGTATTCAATGTCCGTCAGGGTATGGATTGCTGTATTTAATGTCCGTCAGGGTATGGATTGCTGTATCGGTTTTATCCATGCAATGTGTTAGACAGATTATGTTATGCATGGAAATCTGCACAAATGCGATAAATACAGTCTTAAACTGGCGATGACATTCATTTGCAAGGATAATCGAATATGCTACGGATTATAGAAAATGCTACGAATAATATAGTGCTATTCATATTTTTGGAGAATAAGGATACTGACAATTGTTCTAACAAACTTGAATGCGTCAAAGTTTCTTGCCTACTCTTTAAATGTCTATACATTGTACTCATAAAAATAGTAATTGTAAATGTGCCAGTTCCAATCATGCAATTTTTTAAAATAAGGTTTCTCAGTTTTGTAATTGGAAGGTGACATGCTGATTTATATATCCATATAGGGATCATGTCAAGGAAGCCATAATTTTATTATTCATGTAGGGACCATGTCAGGGAAAACATGCTTTGTATATAAATGTAGAGACCATGTAAAAAAAAAACCAAGCTTTTCATATGCATGTAGAGGCCATATGACGTGAACTAAGCTTTTTATATGCATGTGGGACCATGTCAAGAAACCATGTTATCCATGTTGAGGCTATAATTTGCTTATCCAGTAGGTGTTATGTCAATGGAATCTCGCATTTCATATGCGTGTAGCGGCCATGTCAAAAGAAACTCACATCGTTTTTTACGCCCAGACCGTAACATTTAAACAGTCACAGGAAAATAATTGTGAGAAAATGTCGGGGTATTTTAATGAGAGTATTTCTTTGTTCACAGAAAATTGTCGAGCCTAAGGATCATTGTTAAGTATCTACAGAACAAAATCCACTAAAATACGAGACCCGAATCTTTAAACCTGCAATATTGAAGGACTTTAAGAATGTAAAAATTATGTCAATTGGTAAAGGTTTGTAGTTTTTCGCATTTTAGGCTTTAATAATTTCAATTTTTATGAATTGAATGCGTAGTCTACGTTTTGATTGGATGTAAACAGTCACATGATACTTAACTGGAATTTTTGACACATTGATAAATTCTGCAGACAACTTTTGGTTCCCTGTTTCAAAATCATTTGATGTGAAGTTTTATCTATATCAACGCCTTACACCCCAATAATAACAAGAAGAAGCTCCCACCCACCACGCACTCATGTAATTTCCGATAAAAACTGACAAGTCACAGATTAACTCGACCATTAGAAGTTAAAACAATGTAATTGCATAGACATGCATGCATTCCAACACTCACCCCCTTTTGCCGAAGAAATCACATGCCAGGCTTTATAAGCCAATCTTCGGAAATTATTGCATTTCACCTTGACAACATGTTACAGCAGCGGGTATTAAATGTCAGGGTCATATTCAACTAAGGTATTGCTATAAAACTGAACACATATTTTCTTTTGAAAGACCGAAATGAGTCGAAAAGATCAAACGAAGCTGCTATAACAACACCTGCCATTTGTAAGCAAGTTTCGAAAAAAAGGAATGTTCCTGGTTTAACAGCAACAACAATTTTTTTACATATTAAAACAATGATCATAACGCTATATCACTTGCATGACCTTCTATTATATTCTATCCCGTATCTATAAAACAATCGATCAGTCTTGGGTTGCGAAGATAGGGCTATGTATTCTATAGCAGTTAAGAAGCTGATGAAAGAAAACTTCGATGCAATAAAAGTGTTTTGTTGATTAAATTTGCTGATCTAATATTAGAAAGGAAGTAAATGGGAATTATAAGGATTAATGATCATGGTTGGGTATTTATTAATGTATTAATTTTTACCCTAATCACTCATAAAGTTTACATAAAGTCCGGATTTTATTTACTTTGTGAGTGATTAAGTAAATTTTACACATCGACAAATACCCAGCTATTATCAATTAATCCTACATTGAAACATAGTGAAAAGAAAATTTAGTATAATTATTTTCTTTCGGTCTATGATAACTTTAGGTCAAGCGAAAAGTAACCCAGGAAACAAGGAATGCACTCTTGGAGGAGTGACTGTCTTTATTAGAGAAATATATGAACATAATAACTTTGTAAAGAGAACTTCTGAGACCTAAAAGATTGTAAAGTAGTACATTTCTCACTTACGTGTGAATAATGGTGTATATTGATTATGGAAGGATGCCTTTACATAACCGATAAGTAATATAGATGACGGACTTAATATATTTAAAATCTGATAGATATGTGTATGGAACGTAACATGCCAGATTGCTTGAATGCCATATTGCATTAGGATTTTGCTGCCAATTTTACGTTTATAACTCACAATAGGAGAAGCTTTGGCGCTTCGAAGCAAGGTGACTCCTCTTATTTTCCACTGCATAGCTCATTAAATGTGCAAATAACTAAGAAAGCTCCGAGACAAATCTATCAAGATGAGATAGACACAACTGGAACTACAATTAACATTGGGGAATTTTTACAAAAATATTTAATAAAATTTTAAGGTGATGAAGGAACAAAAAAGTAATTAAATGCTAATATTGATGATTCTTTGAAATAATAATAATAATAATAATAATAATAATAATAATAATAATAATAATAATAATAATAATAATAATAATAATAATAATAATAATAATAATAATAATAATAATAATAATAATAATAATAATAATAATAATAATAATAATAATAATAATAATAAACAACTTTCTTTAACGATGATAAACATTTGGTCATGACTGACCCATTTGCCATGTGGTCCTCAGTTTTTGCAATTGGCTATTTTATGAAAAAGTACTAAAAGAAAACAAGACCATGCACATAATCAGGTACCGTCGCACACTCATTCATACATATTAAACATGAATGACCATGCGTGACTATACTGGGAAACATATGAACAATATTCAATACACGGGTACCTACATTTCAGCATAAGTCCTATGTTTGATATATGTTGAATAAGAGCTGGAAATATTTAGGACTATAATAATAATAACTTTTTTATTCCGAGCTTTTAATATGTCAGTCCAGCTGGTCAAGAAAGAATTTCTTTCATGATATTTTTAAAAAAGCAAAGGAAATTGAATTACGTATCCTCAGAGGTAAGGAAGTCTGTATAGTATTGGCTGGTACAGTAAATAAGATTTTGTAATAGTTGGTTTTTAACCACGGAATCTGGAGATCGTTCTTAGTCATTAATCGAAGATAACGCTAAGTTTTCGATGATGTTGGTTCAGTTAGGTTAGAGAAATAATCTGGAGAAAGATAGTTTAAAGACTTATACGTCATGATTCCTTTAAAATAAAGAATACGTTTTGTACAGGTAGCAATTGCAGACGTGAAAACAAAATATTCGAGGTAGTCATTACATGAAGTTTCAGTATTATTCAGTATACAACCTTAGGATACATGACCTAAGGGTCATCAAGGTCATAATGATAAATGCTTTCAGAAAAGACATTTGCGTTAGATCTACTGGCGTGACATATTATTTTAATTACACTAGTGGATGAGACAATGTTGTGCGCTAAGTCCAATTTCATTGAGTGGGTTTGCAAATAACCTGATGAAAGAGCTCAGAAAAGAATGTAGTAGAGACATAGGTATCACGTCAAACTTTGAATGGCTTTAATGTTAAGGCCAAAACATAAAGATTGGAACAAAAAGGAGGAAAACATGAATAGATCATTCAAGTTTTGTGTACCAGGAAAGGAGAAATAACTGTCTTAATACAAGAGAAATTTGATTGTATTGCACGCGCCCGAAGTACGATCATATAGGAAGACAAACAATATGTTTTATAAACAACCCAACGTTGAAATATTTGTTTCGCTTATGCCTAAGAACGACGAAGTGACATCGTCTAATTTATCAGAATGCTTTGGTCTGAGAAAGTATATGTCGTTTCTATCCTAATGCCATCATTTAAAAACATCATAATTCAGAAGTAAATGTATAGGAACATCAAGCCTTTATGACAATGTCGCGTTCTAACTGTGTATAGCATATATAGAAGAAAAAAATAAACAATCGGACGCCAAAATTATTTAAATAAATTGACATTTTAATATAAACAAATTAGCAATAAAGTGATAATTGCAAGGTCAGGTTATCATCACATGGTCAATAATGATTTATTTAAAACAATGACAATGAAATGATGATTAACATACATGCATGCATGCATGCATACATACATACATACATACATACATACATACATACATACATACATACATACATACATACATACATACATACATACATACATACATACATACATACATACATACATACATACATACATACATACATACATACATACATACATACATACATACATACATACATACATACATACATTTTTTTTTAATTCATTTCCTTTCATGATATTAGAAAAAAGGCACCGAGTAGGAGCCGATCTAAAAATTATGTTTCTTATAAAATTGCTAATGTTAACTAACATGATGTTATCTAGCTGTATTGACCTGAACGAACATGGTGTTTTTCAACTGCAAAGATATATCTTATCGACCAATCGGTTATTTAACATGATCTGCCGGACTCTAGGGGCATATGATTTTACTTAGGTACCACTAAAATTGTCAAAATAACATCAATTTATATTGGCTTTTCTCTGGATTATATGTCGCTTGTCTGGTTCGACAAATCAATTTTCCTTGTCTTCTCTACTTCATTGCTAAACGGAGAATGGCATGAGTATTGTGAATTTTGTGTATTGTTCAAGATATAACGATTAGGTGATAAGCTGTTAGTTAATAAATAGAGATTTCATTATTCTGTTACTCTAAACAATGTAAATATTAGCATTTTGTTTAAGTTGTTGCCTTCTGTACTTTGGAAAGAGGAGATGATAAAGAGGTTGCTTATCGAACCATGCTGTATACATGTAATATTTTATATACTTGAAAAGTAGTTGGCCTTCATGGCTTATTTCCCAAAAGCGGACAATTCCAAAACTTTTGATGTCTCAAGACAATAAACATTAGCTTTTTTTGAAAAACTATGAAGATGTTAGATTTTTCTAACTCAAATATGATCGTTCATAATTTTCCATTGTGAAAGTTTACTGACTAAGCCCAGGTGAGCAAGATAATCTTCTAATTTGTAAAAGTGTCTTGTATTTGCTTTCATAGTTCAGTCGTTCTAAAACATTACATAACCTCATATGAAAGTGATTAGGCTAATACGTGTTTATAATATAGTCGCTATAAAACAATCATAAATCTAACATGAAACGGATGGAATCAGTTTTTCTTCTTTCCTTCCTATGTTAAATTATATATTTAGCCAAAAGAAAAAAAAATCAAGAAGAAAAAAATACTAGCACAATTGTTGGTTCCAGTAAAAGTAATGAAGATAGTACCAACATAATCAATAATATTAGTACTTAATTCTAGCAGCGTGTAAGGTATGAATGATCTAGATTTTAAACTATCTATTCATTTAGAACTTTCATATCATATTCATTTATTTTCTTTAAATTCAATCTCCTTCCTCTACCATCCCATCGCAATCTACGTGGATTGCAGTCTCGGGTTCGTCTAATGTTGGTATGTGAGAATGTTTGCCGGTAGCTTCCCATACCAAAGTTTTCCTGGGTTCATCCTACAAAAATCATACTGGCCGTCATCTATAGCTTATTTTACTCTGAAATAAAGAGTATAATCCATGTTTACAATAATAACTAGCCTATTCGGTTTGTGTTTATACAAATATTCAATGCCGACCAATGCAGGTATTACGCCAAGTTCATTGAAATGTTGTTCAGTGGAAATAAATAGACCTGTCTTGGGATTTTATCAGAGCATTATCTCGTTTTAGATGTTTTGTCATCTTTAAACAATAAAAAAATCTACCCAGTACTGTACTTTTTGACTCCTAAATTTTATTGATAGCAAAGGTAATTATTAATATAATTTTAAACATATATTGGATCAATACAACTAAGACTGGCTTTCAATGATATCATGAGCAAGACTGCAACAATTAGGCTTCAAGTGAGAAAAACCGAAAATGTGTCAGCCTTAATATATAGAAGATCTCGTGTTTATTTCAGAGTTTTAACACATTCTAACAAGAAAAGCGCGTTTTATAAATCTAAATCCAGTACATCGTTAATATTTTTAAGCTTCCACTCGGGCACAAATAGTCCAAATACCGAGGGTTAAGTGCTAGTGGAGAGTATTGCGTGATAAACTCGTACTGTATTAATCTAAGATTGTATTGCTACCAAGCTGCCATATTTGAACAAAAATGCGATAGGTGTAATTTGCTGAGTCGGCTAGTTTCATTACAATAAATACATTCTGCCAGTTATCGTTTTCTTTATTTTGGGCAAAACTTATAGGTGTGTGGCCATCTTAGATATGAAGGTTGGCTGCTAAAGAGCAAGTAATAACCGAAGTTTACAGATGGATGATCAATACATGCGTATAACAAGATTACTAAAAGTATTTCTGGAATATCTTATCGAAGCATGTACTGCATAATGGTAACGAAGCATAAATTTTACCATCTTCCCTAATTTAAATACCAAAATGAGTCCAAAAAGAAGTCTCTCTTATCCAATCTGGTTTAGGCAGATTCGGCAGAGATTGACTGTCAGCGATCTCAATGACGTCAATGAAATTCGTTAGTGTATCGACCCACACAAACTTCTCTACATGTCTGATGTTTTTATGCCTAGTTATTATAAATATAAAGTTACGCAATGATTCAAAAAGTCGCGACATCAACAGTGTTTGTTCAATTTTTAAATGCAATTTTTAGAATAAAAGACTTAAAATTTAGTTTTAAATGGATAATTTATCTTTAATGTATCTTTAATCCTATATCCGCACACTTTTCTCGGGCCAGTTAGTTAATTCAAGATAATATTTAAGTACCCTGAAAATATTTAGGTATCACATGCCGATAGTGACGTACTAGGATCTTTATCTATGTCTCTTCTTTTCTGTTTTTCCAAATGAAGAGTTCGAGTACCTTCAAAATCTCAGGAAATATGTTAATAAAGGATTATTTATTGAACACAAATATGCATCTATTTGAACTTACTAAGTTCAATTTTGCACGTAGTTTAACATTATGAAATATTGGTTCAGAGTTTGTTGCTTCACACACACACACACACACACACACACACACACACACACACGAACACACGAGTGAAACAATAACCTACAAACGTATATTCTCAATCATGTCCTGCGTATGTATTCGGAGGAAAATTGCTATCAGAAAATAACTATCTTAACGGAAGGGGTTTAATGTGTATTAATAAAAGATTTCTTACTTTATTTTGATATATATTTATA
This sequence comes from Potamilus streckersoni, assembly GCA_016746295.1. Classification (NCBI taxonomy): domain Eukaryota; kingdom Metazoa; phylum Mollusca; class Bivalvia; order Unionida; family Unionidae; genus Potamilus; species Potamilus streckersoni. Next base: position 251,822 of record JAEAOA010000551.1, on the reverse strand, counting down.
TTTTGTTTCACCCTTAATTCGCACACATACCCAACCCCAAGTAAATATTATTGCCGTTTAACTCAGTGTGAGCAAAACAAACTTTGACCGTTCCAAACTTTGGCTCGGTTGGAGCAAAATAAACATGTACCACTCGAGCAATTTCCTCAGTAGGAATATAATTAACTTGCACTGTTATCGTTACGATAATAAGTATTTGTAAAAGTATTTCTACGAATTTCGATGATGAATATTAAAACTATAATAATATTTATGCCAAAACAGAGCAAAAATTAAAATTCGATACGGTATTTCTCTCGCTCTTTCGTGCTCCATGCGTATTATGAAGTAACATGTACATTGTACAGATTTAATTTTGCTATCTTAATCTCCATCTGAATACCTGCTTGTCTCGTCGAACACGCCATACAATCTTCTTTTACCAAGCTATGAATGTCAATGACACAGACAAAATTGAAAAGTAATTAAAACAGGACTAATTACATAGAGTATTCAAGAAAGTTACACATATTATACTAGTTCCATACACCACAATCGAGTGTACCAGAAACTCTCACTTCTTAAACTTCCTTGAGTAAAAGAAATGTACCCAAAACTATTATTAGTACACCATAATCATGTGTCCCAGAAAGTCTCCTATTACATGCTTCATTTTTTAAACCATAATCTGAAGTCCTAAATTCTCTCACACTTTATCCTTAACATAGCAAATCATACTCATGGATGCGGAAACCTCCCATATAATACATTTTTTAATTTAGAAAAAACTATAATTAAGTGTCGCAGAAACTCTCACACCATACGCTTTTTTTTTCTAAACTGTATTCAAGAAACCTTAAAACTCTCGAAAACTATACTTCATTTAGCAAACCATAAGCAAGTGTACTAGAAGTTCATGTATTCTTTACTACTGCATCAATTATATTAATTGATCCAAAAATCAATTTAAGGATCTCTTTAATAGACATTCTGGTAAAAGGATAATCTCATAATTAATAATTTATATAACAACATGGCATTGCTACTATTGAATCTAATTCTGGATTTGTTCAGTTAAAATATATCTTGTTTGCTGGTGTCACTACTAGATTTTACATAATTTTATTTCAATCGTGCAAACTTTATTGCACCTCTTCTGCACGTTGTCTCTGGTGTGATTTACAAGACGTTTAGTAGTTGCTTCATTCTGTATTATGTATTCTCTTTGCTTTCTAACTTAATGTGCAACAGCTTGTTTCAGTCAGCTGTTTTCATTATGTGTCAACAGCTTGTACAGTTGGCTGTTTTCGTTATGTGTCAACAGCTTGTACAGTTGGCTGTTTTCGTTATGTGTCAACAGCTTGTACAGTCGGCTGTTTTCGTTGTGTCTCATTTGTGACCGATGTAATCGATACCAGCAACCAACAGAGTTGGATACAAAAGTCTCCATTAATTTAAGGTCCTCGTTGATCGTGTGAAGGTCGATTAAAAGCAGATTATCGATTTATTACATTCTTTTTATCTTCAGTATCTCGTAAAATAATTAATATATTCCATAAGTAAAACTAATTCATTTTTCTGCAGTGTTATATCCTCTGACAGTAGATTGCACGTTCCACGCATTTCTATTTTCTTATTTTGTTGTTGTACTTTGTGTGGATTTCCTCTGCCTGTGCATTTGTAGGCATATGCGTTGCAATTGCTACAGAGCTGAATTCGGCTAGCTTGTTTTGATATTTGACTTTAACATGCTTTATTTGATTTCACGCAAGCCGTGCTGAACGAATGCAGTAATGACTCTTTCTATTGAAGTAGGATAATGTCATCAACAGGCACTCACAGTTAATATTAGGTACTAATGTCAATTAACTGCACTATAAGTTATGAACTCATATACTAATAAGCACTAAAATATACTAATTAATAGGCAGTACTAACTGCTAATATATAATATATTGAAGAATTATCCTTAAATTGCAGCCAGCAGCCAGATGGCAGATATATTTGGTACGCACAAACGATTGTGGAATCTCAATAAGAAATTTTTCGAAAGTGTAATAATAATAAAAAAAATGAAAACGACTTAGAGAAAAGAAATCATTATTAGATTAGATTGAAACCGCCACAAACACATCAAACATACACAGAATAGAAGAATAAGGATGAAAACAAAAAACTATATAATTACTCTATGTGGAAAATCCTAAAAGTATTTATATCAGATAACAATTAAAGTAAAAACTGCATTATAAAAGAAATCCGGAAAGAGTTCCTATATAATCTAGATGAACGTACAATGACTTTCTCCTGACTGAATTCAAGACAGTTTCACTATTTAACTCAGAGAAAGAATTGCTTGTTGATAAACATTGAAATGTTCGATAATTGCTAGCCCAAATAAAAAACTAATTCTCAAAATGTAAACACAAATAACAAATATGTAATTCGTCCGATAAGCAAGACAATATGACAAATATACAAAAGCAAATAGGAGTGCTGACGAATTATTGATTTAAACGACATAAGACAAATAAATGTATGAGGTAAGACACTATGTATTTGGCCAACATATTGCTGATGAATCTGGGTGGAAGAATTAGAATATAATGTCTCAGACAGTGAAGCAATGCATAATTCGAAGACTTGAAACAAAAAAAAAATAGAACGCCACAGACTTCAAAGGTAACTTCACATCAAAAAAGATCCAGTAAAAATTGAAATGTAAGTCTTATTCACGTATAAATCCCAACTTTGTGCTATTCTAACGATGATAAATTATTGATGAAAATTGTGAAAAGTCTGTAAACAACGATTCCGTCGATGGAAATTATCACTCATTTATAAATAGGTTTTCTAACGATAAGAATTTTTAATAGTCTATAAACAGCTAATTATGTCGATGAAATTGTTGCTCTTCTCTAAACAGCCGGAATATAAACATTACTGAGCTCATCGCAGCTGTCATATACACGAATCTTCTACGTTAAGAAATATATGCGATGTAAGAATTAAGAACTAGAAACTTAGCCCTGTTCGCTATCATAGCGCTCTCGTTTTAAATATAACGGGAGAAGATATGGACTGTACGACTGACAAAGAATTTGCACGATGCCTCATTGATACGTGAATGCCAGTATATGGAATTAGCGTAATACCTCATTGAGATGTCGATGCCAGTGAATTGAATTAGCATGACATCAAACTGATATGTCGATGCCAGAAAATGACATGCAATGATATATCCTTGATATGTTGATGCTAGTTAATGAAATTAGCATGATTCCTCATTGATATGTCGATGCTAGAGACTAATATTGTGCAGATGGTAACGGCAAAATTGTACACTATTACGACTTGGACAACTCCAAAACAAGGTCCTTCACTGTATACCTAGAGGTTTGCAATTTGTAGAGAGAGAAAAAAAAAAGAGATAGATAGATAGAGAGAGAGAGAGAGAGAGAGAGAGAGAGAGAGAGAGAGAGAGAGAGAGAGAGAGAGAGAGAGAGAGAGAGAGAGAGAGAGAGAGTCTAAAAATAGTTGATTTTGATAAAATTACACGCATATTTTAATACATATAATCTTTCACCTTAGAAATGTAATTAGTGTTCGGAACTTATAAAGTATTTGAAAGAACAAACAAATAATATATGTGCACTGTCACACCCTCTATAAATTCCATCTACATTTCACTCTATATAAATTTAAAACTTTCATATAAATTATATATATATATATATATATATATATATATATATATATATATATATATATATATATATATATATATATATATACACACTCTTGTTTGAAAATCAAATACTACTTTGAACCAAAATTAAGTTTCAAACAAAAGCCACTAGTGATTATGAGAGAACATTTTAAAACTGATTCACATCAGTATATTTATAAAGCAGATTTAAAATTAGAGGAAATGATATACTGTTTAACAATGCTAAATGGCAAGAACTTTCCGAAAATGACAAGAGATATTGTGCTTTGGAAGCAAAATAGATGATATTTTAGTTAGTAACATAAATATTAAACTTCATAGAACTATTTAAAGTGATTTTACTGTGATGTTGACACATATTTTACAATGATTCTTTGTGAAGGCGTTTCTCTTTTACAATGATTTTTCTCCGATGAAGTTACCTAATTACAATGATTTTACTGTAACGGAGTGACCTATTTACAATGATTTTACTGTGAAGAAGTTACCTATTACAATAATTGTACTATGACTTAGTTACCTATTTACAATGATTTTACTATGACGAAGCGACATATTTACAATGAATTTACTGCGACAGAGTTAAATATTTACAATGATTTTACTATGAAGGAGTGACCTATTTACAATAATTTTACAATGACGGTGTAACCTATTTACAATGTTTTTACTGTGACTTAGTGTCCTATTTACAATCATTTTAATATGACAGAGTGACCTATTTACAATGATTTTATTGTAAGTGACCGATTTGCAAGGAATTTACTGTGTTGGAGTTACCTATTTACAGTGATTCTTCCGTGGAAGAGTTACCTAATGACCGCGATTTTACTGGGATGGAATTATGAAAGTAGCTGATGTAAGAACTTATCCACATCAGAAAAACCAAGTCACATTACAACAAAATGCATCATCTTTTGACCAATACAGAATCAATACGTTTGCGTATCCAGAATGAAAACGTCTACCATGACATAAAAAATATTGACTCATATTGCACGAGCGAGGAAAACGTGGTCGGTATGAATAAAACATACCCGGTGTTGTCATGGATGAATTACACGGGTTATATAAAGAGTTTTTTAAATGGAGACTAAATTTTCGTTATTTATGATTAAAAATGAAGAGAAACGAAATGGAAAGTTAACTGAATTGTGCAATAAAAAAATGTGTCATTCATTAAGTACACAAACTGTTTATTCAACAACGATGTAAGGTTTGAATAGATAAAATTTGTCAATGTCTTATGTTATGAAATCTATATTATTACAATGGAAAAGATAGCTTTGATGTTTCATAATGATAAAATATTTCCAACTGATGTCATTGATTATGTCTATACAACTCTTATTAATATAATATACAAAACATGCAGTTAAATAAATTACAAACTTAAAGGTTATAGCAGCTGTTCATCATCATCATCATCATCATCATCATCATCATCATCATCATCATCATCATCATCATCAATTCCTTACCCCAAGAGGACATGGGGGTACCACAGTTGTTGACCAAATATAACCAACATAAATTAATAAAATTTAAATACGCCATGAAAGTATATAATAGTGCGGAATATGAAGAGACAAAGAAGAAAAAGTCACCAATGGTTCATCCATTACTTTAATATAAATGTATTTATAAATAATATTCGATGAGATGGAATGCAGCGTGATTAAGATCAGTAAAAAATGTTTATCATTTTCAGTTATTAATTTTTCACTCTGCTATTTCGTATAAAGTAAATTAATATGATTGCAAAATATTTCTGAGTAAATTAAATGAACATGATTGTACATTGTTTGCCAGATACAGATTTGCTGTAAAGGCATTAATGGAATTAAGTGGCTACGCATTAGCTACACCTATTGCACAACTAAGGCAAGTCTGTTGATAGCTTATCACGCTTGTTTCCATACGTACACAACTAAAACATTTTCACTGATAACCTACCATGTTTCGTCATATACGAACAGAACTAAGATACATCCGTTGATAGCCTACCATGCTTCGTTATATACGAACAGAACTAAGACACATCTGTTGATAGCCTATCACGCTTAGCTCTATGCGTACAGAAGTTAAACATATCCATTGACCAACTACTACGTTTCTTTCCTGTTTTATGTAAAGCATTGCTAAACTCCATCAATAAAATGAAACACGACTTACACTAGATAGATAGATAGATAGATAGATAGATAGATAGATAGATAGATAGATAGATAGATAGATAGATAGATAGATAGATAGATAGATAAAAGTGTTATCAAAACAAAAACGGTCGATAACACCTATCGTAATAAAAAAATAATAGTTCAGTTGGGGGATATGCAAGACTTAGAGACAAAATAACTGTCTAGTACACAGATAAACAATTATCACTGATTATATTTTCTTTTTTCATTTCAGGTTTTGGCCTTATTACCTAATATATGCGTATATTAATCACTTATTTCAGGAAATATTTTCTGGTACAAATAATAAAAAGATTTGTAGTGTACACTTTCGACCTACCAGTGTCGGTGACATTTTTGTGAAGCACTGCCAATGAGCGGCGAGTAGGGAAGCTACATATCGCCGAATTCTCAAGTATGCCAATTAAGAACACAGATAATAGTTATATGAACCGTGACTCAAGCTTTCATATCCTGTAATACTATGAAGTATAATACGAAAAGAGATATTTTAGGTTCATAATATTCATTACAATACAACACTTTTCAAGAACAATGTACATTGGCTAGAATTTTATAATTGCACCAAAATGCGATAAATAAAACAACTTTAAAAAATCATCATCTCACCAACTTAACCAAGGCTAATCTAAATTGTGTATCTAAAAATGCATAAACAAAAGGATTGATAACATGGTTGATAAAATAAAGTCGAAAGAAGAAAAAATACACTACCCTCTGGTTGGAAGACATTGAACGAATGATATTGTCCTTTCTTGCAATCTGGGATAATAGAGTTAGATATAACACCGTGCTGAAAATAAAAACTGCAGACAAAATGAACATTATCATAGTTTTTCGCTTCTTGCTTCGACGTATAGATCTTCTTTCAGGCAATGTTACCACCATTTTCGCTGTGTCTATTTTAGAATTACTTGTTTTATTACCACAATTCAAGTAATTGTTTATTTTACAGGTTTCAGCATCCTCTTCTTCTAAGCGATTATCTTCATTTTCACTGCTGTTTTTCTCACAAAGAATTTTCCCACTTCCCAACGATGATTGTTTACTTTCATAATTGAATTCATGACTTTCATCTCTTGTCCCATTTCCGATCGAGAAACACGCGGTGTTTATAACTTTCTCCTTCTTTACGGTTAACGATGTATATCTTGTATATTTCATTTCGCACAGTATCTTCTTGGCAATCAAAATATAAAGGATAAGCATGAAAATCATAGGGATACTAATTATAACGATAAGACAACTGGAGTAGATAAGAGGGTGGGGCGCGTTCTCAAACATGGCGTCTTTTTCACAAGAAGTCACATTAAGCATCATTCCCTTGTATGGTTTCTCGTAGTTTTGGGTACCCCAAAGGAACAGCACTGGCAACGCCACAATGGCGGACAGAAAAAGAGCTAAGAAACATAAGCGTAAAGCCATTATATTTCCAATTTGCCACTCAAATGGTTTACAGATTTTTCTATGTCTATCCACTGCGATCAGCAACAAACAAAGAGCCGAGGCACAGACTGTGAATACGTTGAAGAAAGATTTAGCCTTGCAAAGATTTGGGTCCGGATAAGTGTACCAGAAGCGTTGGGTAAAAGCTTCCCCTGGAATTGTAGTCAAACAGCTAGTCAAATCAATGAATGCCAAAAAAAGTACAAAGTACTTAAAATTGCATACATTGTACTTGAATGAGAATACGTACATTATAAGCGAATTTCCCAAAACTCCGACGCTAGTCAAAATTCCGAAGAATATCGTTATAGGTAAAATGCTGCTTGAAAAGTTTCCGTTCAATTCTTCTGCATAATGTTGAATACTGTAGTTCCCTTCCATGCTTCCAGACAGCATTTATAACGATTTCTGATAAAATAAAGCGTACTTCAAAATAGTTCCTCTAATTCTTAATAACACTATTCCTCCATTTACAGCTGTCGCTAGATGAAGGCGAACTTTTTGTTAGCATGAAAATTGCACGTGAATATCACTCTGTTCTGTAGCAACTGTCATTACAGACTGATGTATGCCAAATAATGAACATACGTTTCCTATATGACAATAAAATATAACAAACTCATTTTGGCTTGAAATTCGAACGCAGTGTGTTACTCGACACTCCTATAAACTGAACATAATATGCAGTCTATTTACACTACAACGGGCCATGTGCCATAAATATTTGATTTAATGTCAGCATCAGCAGATGAAACATGGAATATTTAGCACAGGTAAGGATCATGTTATTATCAGGTAAACATGACAAGGCCGTCAGTATACTGACATCGATTTTTAGCCTAGTTAGAATGGCGTGGAAACCCCAAGCCTGCTCTCGATGTAACGTTCCTGGTGGTGATTATACTTGCTGGACAGATTTATCCTTAAGAGAACTCTACAGTGTTATTGTAATCGCATTTCCTTGGTAATAATCTAATACATGCCGAAGACCAGATTTACCGATGATTAATTGCTAACATAATTAGAGAATGAACGTATCTAAGTGAGTTTTGCAAAAGTGTATCTCTGTAATTTGCTATAATTAACAGACTAACATTTGGTAGTCATGTTCTCAAGCAGGCTTGATCAGCTATTTATAAGAATTCTGATTATATTTGGAAGGGTTGTCAAGTAGAGGGGGAAGTATTTCCTTTATAAAGACTTTGAAAACTAGGTAAGGTGTGTTTCATTTGTTCCTACATTTTGATGTCGGTGCAAAGTTTTACTTCAAACTGGAGAAAGATGAAATTATTATCTGCGTACATATGAGCATTTTCCTCAATAAAGTGCTTAAATCCCAAATATTTTGTTCTACACATTTAATATGAAGACAGAATGGATTTTGTTTTGTTTCCCCGCAAGATTTGCATCAAACCACGTGGTTTCTTGAGCTACATATTCCAATAATATTCCATGGAGAAACAAGGAAATGTATAATTGCCCAGCAACATGCACTAGACCAAGAAACAATGTTGGACAGATGACAAAAAACATAACATGCCATAAAAGAATTAGTTTTATGTCTTACATGTGAAGCTTGACAAATGGACTAAACGTAGATATTCTTAAATATTCTCTTTAGAATCCTTCCCCTTTTTCAGAATCTTAGAAGGAGGTTCTGAGTAAAAATGTCGACATGAAGAGTATGAATTATCTCACTTTTTGCTTAGAAAACCGAACAATGGTTCTCCAGGACACCTCCAAATGAAGGATACATAGTCTCACGGGAATATGATAAATCCCTTTCTTACTTTTGCCTTATATATTAAACATCAATATGAAAGACAAAAAAAAATTAATTAAGATCGTAAATACAAGCAGCACATATAATTTAAGTTCTGAAATACCAGTCCAAGTGAACGAAATAAAATAAAGAGAGGCTGAATACTGGGATTGGCTGATCGAGACATCGTCTGACTGTCTCCAAACCCACTCTTCAGCAGTACCAATACCTACTGACCAATAATTTGCATTAGTGACCAGCGGCCGTATCTACTGAAAAACACCTATTCCTACTAACACGTCATCAGGTTGACTAGAACTCAAATCTAATGTCCGAACACCATCATCCTCACACAGTGTAAAGAATATTCACACCAAATAGCACAACTATGCTTATATATTTTTGTCCAAGAAAAGAGTTAAAGTGCTTACACATTCGCAAACATGTTATCCTACTTATTTTCTATCACAAAACGCAGAGAAGAGTAGATGTAGGTTTTAATCGGTAAAAAGAAAGACATACATGCAAATACAAACATTTGTAATGATATACCAGTATTTCAGTTTCTGATGTGGGTGACCCTCAAAAGAGCGGCGAGATGATTAATCCAATATAGTTAACATTGACAACACCTCAGATTCGAATGCAATTAATGAGTCGTTGAGAAATTCATGCCTTTCAATGTTCACTCGTCTCTTCCATACAGCAGTACATTTGGTAGCTAACATGACCCTAGGTGTGTACATAGGGTAATCTGGATCAAACATCATGCTTGAAACGTAGAACAAGAGAGACAAACGAAAATGGATATTCATGAAGAAGAAAGACAAATAAAGTTCAAATATAGAAGTAAGAAAACGAAAGAGAAGATCTGAAATGGTAATTCAGATTATAATAAAAGAGGAAAGAGAGATGAAACTAAAATTTCAAATATAAAAAGATATATGGAAATACAGATAAAAGGAAAAAATGCAATTTAGATTAAAAGAATTAGAACTGGCAAGCACAAAACACTCATGAAAATTCAGATTTTGATGTCATCGAAAATGTTAGGTTAGTGCCCCTTTTTTCAAAAAGCTGTAGATGAACATTTCTTCATTTTGAAAAAAGCTGAAAATCTGAGATTGTCAGAAAAACACTGGACTTTGATATTACAGAGTGCATATATTTGCAAAGCTTATGGAGTTGATAATTTACTGTTAGTAGAAGCAAGGGATGATTTGGTCAAGGAATGTATCCTGAAGGGTTGTTTATTGGTGCCTAAGGCATATCGACAGAGGTCTAGGAATTACAAAAACGGAAATAGCCAAACACATTTGGAGTTTGCTAAGAAAAACGGAAGAACTATTTCATAGGTGGCATGCATCTCAAAGGATTGATAAATATTGTGATAAACTTAGAGAATTATTAATTTGACATCGGATTTAGTTTCAGGACCAATGACTATTGGATCTGTGTGATTTCTTTGTCCATTGATCGTGTTTTATTATTGATAGGCTGAGCTAGAGATAAGGTTGTGGGTAATCTCAGATTTATACCAGCTTGTGCATTTGCTAGAGTTATGGCAAAACGAGCTCTTGAGAATGAAGTTGATCAAGAAACTATTACTTTTGTTAACACATTTATTGGTCAGTTTTTTATGAAGTCATTTTTACCCCAGGTATTGATAATCAAAAGTACTGAGATCATGAGACCTGTTTGTTTAGAAGGCGATTCGAAAATAATTATGCAGCGGTATCTGGTATATTGGGTTTGATAGTCTGTTCTTGGCATGTAGAATTCATAGGACCTATATTGTTTTCAAGTTTGAAGTTATTGATGGATGGCTAAAGTGAGGTAGTTGAGTACCGTGACGTAGGCGACGTGAATAATGATTTTAGAATATGTGGTTTTAGTAGTAAGGTATACCATGTGGAGAATATTGCGACATATAGTCGTGCTAGGCTCTTGGAGGTGAATATAGAGAGAAAATTGAGAAAGTGATTTACTTCTTTCTTTGGGTTTATTCCTATTTCGGATTCATATTTTCTTATAATCCGATTGTAACATAAATCTGCAAACTATTAAAAAAATTATGCAGATATTGGAGAGGAATGTTCTGATTATTCATTGGAAAAACAAAGTGTTAATTAGTCAGGAAATATTGTGAATTAATTAAAGAAACTGGAAAATACCATTTTGATAAATCAGAACTGTTAGCAGACAATTACATTCGAGGATTTAGAAATCAAACAGAACATCTGATTACTTTAAACATGAGCATACTTTCCAGGCCTATTTTGTTTCTCCGTAAGAAATACTTTATGTTCCTTTTATGTTGTTTTATTTATAACTTTGATAATTCAGGTTTTTTTGTTACGTTTTACAAAACAAATTCGACTGCTTCAATGATCTAGTCTTTAGATCGTTCGCCTTAAATGAGGAAGGTAGTTGATTCGAATACCGACCGAATCATACCAAATATTAACAAAATAATCAGCTGCACCACTTGGCGCTCTGCATTGAGAGGCTAATGTTAGTACTGATCGGCCTAATGTGCTAATGTGACTGGGTGGGACCTCAGGCTTCACATCTGCGGCATGATGTCCCAGTGCTAGACATTACTTTAAGCTTCCAACCTGCAGACATCATACCGATATGACCGAAAAATTGTTAAAACTACGTGAAAAATCCAAATCACACGCACACATCACACAAAGCATACTGGTTTTTCTTCTTTCTGTTTCTGAGTCTATGACTATAGAGTTGTAACAACAATATATGGTCCATGTGGTCATAACAGGTGGAAAATTTGTCCACCAAAGCGGTGAGCCAAGGGTTAAACCCACATGATCCAAACAGAACGTGGAAAACAAAAAATGTAATTTGTCTCTTCACTTGTAAGCTATTCAATAAGTATCATTCAATATGTTGGTAAAATTGAAATGTTACACAAAATAATTATGCTATGGTCTCCTTGATTATCAGTAAAAAACACTGATGAGATTTTTCGGTATGGCTCGATAATATCTGAATTTTCATTCTTTTTTTTCATAACATGCTGGTCCGTTAAAGTGACCTAAATAATTAGAACGTTCGCCGTGGATGCGATAGATCGTGGGTTTGAACCCTGGTTGAGTCATCATAAAGACTTATACAAATGGTACTAACATCCGCCTTGGTGTAGGTCTATAACGTGACGCCCCAGCTTTAGATATCACTATAAGCTGCCACACTACAACAAAGAAGAGACTTGATAAAAACTGTTTAATTTACATTAAAAATCACCAGAACACACAAACATCATAATTGCTTGATACTGTAGACAAATTAACTGAGTAAGGAAACGAAGACAAAGGCCATACTTAGAGTACACCACATCTTTTAGCTCTAAATTTAAGTCAACCATTTAAAATGTTTCCTGATGCAAGTGATGCTGGGGTTGGTGCAGTAATGATTCCAGAAGACAGAACTTTTGTATTTTCCAAGGAATTTAATAAGCACCAAATAAATTATTCCAATCGAGAAGGAATACTTTGCTTTGATATGGCTTTTCAACACTTTGAAGTGCATATTACTCAGCTTATTTCCCGATATTTGCATAGAGTTATCACATCATCCTTACCTTTATTGGCAATATAAAAAAGAAAATTCAGGGATAATTAGGGTGAAGGCCAATATGACAGAGAGTCCACTGTGGATGATGATCCTCATATGTCAAATAAAGGATTGCCGAAAATAATAAAAAAAGACGTAAATACGTCAGAGACTGAATGGATGTATTCTCGTGTTTCATTTGAAGCCTTGCGGGCAGAAAACGAGCAGTATTTGCGTGTAAAATGTCATGCCCAAAATGAGAAAGTACGTCAGTCGGACAATGAACAGAACTACAGCAAAGAATACACAATGAGAGTGGTTGCTACAACCTTTACTATTGCTCGTATTATTCGATCAAAGATCGACTATCATGTTCTCCAAGGTAAAGTTAAAAAATCTATGGTCAGTAGCAACTTCCGCAGCACAACCCTCCAAGGAGTTATAGAATCAAAATACATTCGAACTTCAGTATTTCAACGAGACCAAGATGAAGCATACCAGAGATGGTCTAATACTGGGTAATATACCTTTTAAACCTAACTTTGTCGAAAAAAATTATTTCAAGTCTTCCTTGTGTTGTGCATATTTAACTAAATTATTTGACTGTTATTTGTTACTAATAATAGCTTAATTATCCTCTTGTGAATTATTTCACTGACCAAATTATTATTCAGTTAAACATGTCGATATGGGTCAGCGTTATGGAATTTCCAAAATGAAATTTATAGGGTATTATGTTTTAAATAAACAAATCTCATTAAATCATGCTAGAAAGTTTTTTTCCATTAAGTAATGGTTGTGTTTAGTTGACACGTGTATTGGTAAGGCTTTTAAGGAGGTCATTTCACTCCTTGCTTGGATCAATCAAAATGTAATTCTCTCTTAACTACACCTCTCTTTATTATCATCAAGGTGACAAACGACGGTCAGTTGTTGTAGAACAGGAATAAAATCCTGAGATCTCCTGTATATTTGAAAGGGCCATTAGTGAAACTGAAGTCACTTCATTACTTGTCTGTTATTTCATTAAAAATAGAATTCTTATGAGAAAATGGAGACCTCTTGAGATATTTACTGGTTGACAAGTGGTCAGTAAACTATCAAATTGTAGTTCAAAAAAAATCTTAGTTTGGCCTATGAAACTCCTTGGTCTAGTTATTTAGAGATTAAAATGGATCACAAGATCTTGAACCACTTTTATATGCCCAAAATTAAAAGCAATGTTTGTAAATACTGTAGATCTTGTCATACTTGTCAAATGGTAGAAATATCCAGCATGAAGATACCTAAGGCTCATCTACAACTTATTCCTGTATATACGAACCATCTAGCGGAATAATGGTATATTGTGTCGGTCCCTTATCTAAGACCAAGTCAGGTAACCAATACTTGTTGACCGTATTGTGTGCGCAAATAAGATTCCCCAAAGGCTATTTCTTCGAAGAATATTAAAAATAAAACAATATTATAAGATTTGATAGATGTTTTACTCAAATTGGCCTTCCAAAATCTTTCCAAACTGATCAAGAGTCACATTTTATTATCTGGAGCTTTCCAGCTAATTAAGCTTGAAGTTGGCGCTCTGCATTTCAAGTCAGAAGTAAAATTATGGTTTGAAATAGAGATAAATTAAGAGTTAATTTTAATAATAGTACTGCAGGAATGTAAATAAATTATAGAGTACAAGTACGTTGAGAGAAATCTCCAGGTAAATAGTGCAATTAATTTAGTTTTACCTGTCCTACTAAGTGAGGACTTAAGTGAAGGTATGCATTGGACACTTTGGAGTAACACATCTTCGGAATTCGGAAATTATGGATAATCTGGACCAAAAACTTTGACATTTTCAGCAAGCAAAAGAATGAATTTTAACAGTTTTTACTTGTATATGAGCACTTATTTCCATACGTTCTTACAAAAACAAAAAAAAAAATTACCATGACGTTGGAATTGTAAATTCCACATCTGTGAAACGAAGACCTGGACAGGATGAACCCTCTCAAACATAAATGTTTAAAAAATAGAAATTTAGTATTTGCTAGAAAAATGATTTCACAGAACCGAGTAAACATAACTTGAGTTCACCACGTATTCTTGTTCTGAAACTAGATAATACTTCCGTATGTGCACTAGCTGTAAAACAGTGAACAGTTTATCTAACATAGATGCATTTCCATTACCAAGAATCGATGACTGCATTGATGAAATTGGAAATGGAAAGTATTTAATCAAATTTGACCTTTTGAAAGGATTTTGGCAAATTCCACTGACTGAGAGGGCAAAGGAAATTTCGGCATCAATATAACGTGCTGCCGTTTCGGATGAAGGGTTCGCCAAGTACTTTCAGCGTTTTATAATTGTGATGATGACATCTATAATGTCATCATCTACAATGACACCTGGAAAGAATATTTAGAGACAATTCGGAAATTCTTTGACAGACTCATTGATGCAAGTTTGACAATTCACAAATCCAACGTGAGTTCTGCCGTGCTTGTGAAATATTTCTAGGACATATCGTGGAACATGGACAAGTTAAACCTATAGATGCTAAGATCAAGTCTATCTCTGAATTCCCTATGCAAATCAGAAAAAGCAACTGATGCGATTTTTTGTGTTTGGTTGAATACATGAGGAGATTTTGTTCCAATGTTTCCATAATTGCTGAACCATTGACACATTTATTGAGCAAGAAGCACATTTTCATTAGTCTAAAATATGTCATGAGGATTTTGATAAGTTAAATGCCATACTTAAGAGTGCACCAGTCTTACAGCTCCAATTGCAATCAATTATTTAAAGTGTCGGTTGATACAAGTGATGTAGGGGTTGGAGCCATATTGATTCAAGAAGATAAAAATGGTGTTGATAATCCAGTGTGCTATTTAGCTAAGAAATTAAATAAGTAGCAGAGAAAGTATTCCACAATCGAGAAAGAATGTTTGGCTACGATACTGGCATTGTAACACTTTTAAGTTTACATTAGTTCAGCTTCTTCTCCAATTATTGTGTTTAGTGATCACAGCCAGTTCACTTTCATCGGCAGGTCAAAACCAAGAATCTGAGATTATTATGTTAGAGTTTGTTGTTACAGAAATATGATATTTTCATTAGGCACTTCAAGTGAAAAGACAGTTAAATAGCAGATGCACTTTCACGTGTATAGAAAAATATTGTTTCGTTTATATTTTGTGTCATTTATAAGATTTCATCTCAAATTTTAACTAAATGCACATTTGATATATAGTAAAAATAAAGCTTTATTGCATAACGCTTTCTTTTTCTATATCACGGGAATTGTTAAGCATATGTAATTGAATTATATGGCTTTTAGTTTTTAATATTTGCATTCCATTACATGATATACTAATGTTACATTGTTTGACATGATTAACCTTTTCATTTCATTTTTATTTCATTGATGTAAACAACTAATACAAGCTTCATTATCTTCTATGGATATGAGTTTGTTGACCAAATTACTGTGCAGATAAACGTGGTGATTTGGCTCAGTGTTTTGGGGATTCTAAAGTGAATTGTATAGAGTACTGTATTTTTAATAAGCAAGGTTCATTAAATCATGTTAGAAAGTTATTTCATTTTAGAAAATGCCAATTTGTGACCTGCGATCAAAGATAGAACTGTACTTTCTTGAATCTGTCAGAATGTTATAAGTTGTACTTTAACATTTGCACTTTAACTTTTATTATGTCGTGTTGACTTTTAAGTGACCTTTATTTTCTTCAAATTATTTTTTAAGTGATTATTTTCTTTGAAATACAAAAGTGCTTGACAAAAGTCTTAAATAAAGACATTCATTGGAATTTATACTGAATTCAAATATAGGATATATTTGTATTTCAACAAGAGACTGTTGACACATCAGTGCAACTCAGGCCATCACAGACACGTCGGCGCCATCAATTTTAAATTTCTTCGGGACTTTAACTGAGTTTTATTCAGGATTTTTTATTATATAAGACTGGTGTCTTTAATACTTGGATTATGTTTGGATTTAATTCGCAATAACGTAAGTTTTTCACCATTTTCACTTTGTATTCTAGAGAAATAAATTATTTCTTAAATTTTACAAAGCTTGTTGTCTTCACTCTTTTCTTTTATCTATTTTAAGAGCATATACTTTAATATTTGAATTTTTAAAGGCACGTGACAATTATCAACCAAATGATTTCACTCCAGACCAATGCAATAGCGAAGAACGTTTATACCCTTTAAGAAAGGGTTGTCTTATTCTAGAAATTTACTTTTTGCCGGCTTTGACAACCACAAAAAAACGCCGTATTTGAAGCAGAATTTGACAATACCCTGAAAATCAAACTTTGAGAAAGGTGACCCAATACAAGGACAAAATAAGATTAAACAAAAATGTATATGTGTGAAATGTCCGTTTACTATCTACGACAAAATCAACAAAAGACCACACATGAAAAAAATGCAGAAAAGCTGTCAAGATTGACAAAAGAAGGAGAAAACTTAGTCTCCTGTTTTGATTGTAACCTGGAAGAATAAATTACAAACTCGATTAAACACTCTTGATCATTCTAGTGAGAAACAGGGAGTCAGTTGTTTAATATTAGTGCACTAGAATGTTGGAAGCTTATCTGAAAGATACATGGACTCTCATCTAAGAAGCGAAAAGTTCGAAACTTGGTATAAAGATTTATGTGACCATTTCTTACTTTCTTTGACTTCTATGAAAACGATGCGATTCAAAGCTTGTGTGCAAAAGAGTACGAGGGATTCCTGTTCGCCTACTTGATACATTCCCAAAGAGAAAGTTATAAGTTTTGCATTGCATATGGCAAAAGAATGAATACATGGGAACTTAATAATTACATTCAAAGTTAGCACACAACTTCTTGTAATCCTGTGGTTGTGCTCAAGATGCCCTAAAAACTGCTAAGATTATATTATCATCCCAAATGACAGTTATCGACCAGACACCCACTGGGTAGCCGTCTACTTTTCCAGCGACCACAGTGAGGAGCACTTTTATTTTGATGGATTACCTCCTCCAGAAAACGACATAGAGAAGAAATGATACATCTACTCCATATATTAATGTAAGATTATAATAATCGGCTTCCATTGTGTACCACTGATGATTAACGTAGCAGGGTTGATTTTAAAAAAATATTTTAAAGAATTAAACAGGCTAATGTTTGATAAATACAAAGTTGGTTTTGAATAGTACGTTGGTTCTGTCTGTCCAGCTTTGACTTTTTTCAAAGGCTAGTATAATCTATCACGTCGACCTCTATGCCTTTGCGTTTCCATTGGTTAATAAGTGTCGATTCTTTATCGGTCTGAATGGCTTTACATATTTAATTTTGATGCATATTTTTCAAACTTTGTAAAATACAAATATCAAAAATAATCTTTTTTCAATGGCACAAAAGCTCACGAACGACTCAAATAGTATCAACGAGTTGTCAAGAAATTCGTTCACAGACACATCAGTGATTTCTTATTTCGCACGGAAATATAATAATTGAAACCAATACCCTGCAATATTTCTTGCACGAGGTGAATACAAAGCATAAATTTCACGTTTTGGTAACATCTTACCATGGTTTCAATAAAGGTTCCACTTTCAAATCTTGATCTGACAGAGTTTGTTGAAATTAGGTTTTGAGAATTCCCCTGATGTCCATTCCCTTTTTCCAGCACGGTTTGGAGGACTCTTTGTTATGCATTTTTGTGTTTTTAAGGTCGATGCTGTTTAAATATCTTGACTGATTTAGTGTTTATATGAGTATGTGTGTGGCTTATATTTCTAACCTAGCTTTAACAACTTTATAATCGAATCGCTACATTTGCAGTGTGGCAGTTTATAGGGATGTCTAGCACTGGGGAATCATGCTGCAGACATGTAGCATCAGGACCCACTCAGTCTCATTATCCTTACACCAAGCCAACCAGTCCTAACACTAACCTTTTCATGCTGAGCACCATTTAAAGTATTTTATATGGATTGACCTGGGTTCGAACCCGCGAAATCCTGGATCTCAGACGGACTCTCTAACCACTTGGGCCAATGGAGTAGTCACTTAAATGAGTAAACGGAGACATACACAATCATCACATGTAGACTTCAGAAACAAATTTCGCTTCCTGAGACATATCTCATATATAGTATCTCGAAATGAAATTTCAATCAGCAAGGACGAAGAAAATTACTACAAGGTCAACCGCAGACAGTAAACATGTAAGTAACATACTTTTCATTGATCAAGATGAACTAGATTATAAAATGAACTATAAAATACATGCTGGCACATACATTCCTAAAACCTATGTTAAATTTGGGGATATGTTCAGATATATTATCTATCCCGAACAACGACGAAGAATCAACACAAATTAACGCATTTACGGTCATCAGTACTCGCCTATCAACTTGATATCGAAATTAGCAGATTACCTACAATTTCTGTCAGAGTTGCAAATAATTAATTTTACATTTGAATGATTGAATTATATATATATATATATATATATATATATATATATATATATATATATATATATATATATATATATATATATATATATATATATATATATATATATATATATATGAAATAGAAAAAGATATTCAATATGTTCGCTGAATTAAACCGAATAAGGGTCTGTAACATCTAAGGATGAATTTGTACCATACCAATTTTGGAGACAATTGCAGAAAATGTCCAAATCTCGTATATCTTGCTTTCTTGCTGGTCGAGTATCTATAACAATTCGCCCGAGTTGTCCTCGGCTATTCCCCTAAAATGTATCATTGGTAAGCACTAATTAAACTTTTCTCAACCGTTTCTGCAGAAAACTCGCCCTACATTAGCACAAAAAATTAGTATCTTAAAGACTTTGAGACAAGCAGCGAAATTTACCTAACTCCAGTGATTTCACAGTTGATTAGATCATTGACCTGACACAACAGCAAAACCTTTAACATGGGTGGGACATAGAGCGACAAGGGAAAAGGACTGAATTGCCGCAAAGGTAAAAAAAAAAGAACATAGTGACAAGGGATTAGGCCTGTATAAAGAAAAGGAGAAGTTTAACTTAGGTTTGAACTGTATAATGACGAGGAAAATTTTGAATATAGTGAATGTAGAGCGACAATACATTGGGACTGTCTGGGAAAATGGGAATTGAACACATGACTATCTTGGAACAAGGGGACCTTGAACATAGGGGGTCTGTCTAGGGACAATGTAGAAATTGTATAGGTCCGGTCTGTCTAGGGACAATGTGGAAATTGTATAGGGACAAGAACGGTAAAGTGCCTAACACAACAGACACACACACACATATATATATATATATATATATATATATATATATATATATATATATATATATATATATATATATATATATATATATATATATACTACCAACAGCCCGAGATTTTTATATTATTCATTATCTAGACCCCAGATAATGCTGGAGGAGTTCAAAAATTTGCATAATTGTAATGATGCTATAAATAGCTTTTATTCAAGGAAAAAACCCAATTTCAAAGTGGATGTGACTAAAGGTAATGCTAAAAGTACTAAATTGTCATAGAACTTGACGGAGACTAAGCATATCCCTGAACATTAGATTAAGTTACACTGGTTTACCAAGTTACTATGGATAGTCTAAATTTGTGTGACGATTGTGGATAAACACCGATGTATATATAGCTACCCTTGTAGAAATACCATTTTTCATTGGAAAATTCCGAATCTATATTTATAGCCTCAAAAGGTCTAGCTTCAGTGACATCACTGTACTGGACACTAGGGTAATAATGACAACAGTAACACAAGTAGCTGACCTGAATACACGTTACTGTAGGTAGGTAGGTGAAATAAATTGGATAGGGATAAAGGGACTTTTTATGGACAAACACAGATTAATACACACATACACACAAGCCTACGTGCACACACAAACACAAATACACACAAACCTACGCGCTCACGCAAACACACACACACATGCACATACGCTTCAAACGCTTATGTTAGATGAGAATATAAGAGAATGAGATAAATCTCACAAAAAGACTAATACACTATAAGAAGTACCTATCGAAAAACCCAAGTATATTTATAGCCTTAAAATACAAATCTTATATATAGAGCATCCGTTGCATCTAAAAATTAGTCATTTGCAAGTTTGCAAGCAAAAAAAAACGAGCGCACAATTTCATTGAGAAAGAAGATAAAGAAAGTAAAAGGGAGAGACGTGGTTTATCGCCTCGCACACGAGTCTTGGTTCAAATCCACGCTCGCCATTATGAACTTAAGATAATTCAGCAAGAATACACACCAAAGAGTCTACGTCAAACAAAAGCCCCCATCCCAGTAACCCCTGAAAGTACTACCACATTCGAGGGAGGACAGATTAACGTTCCTCTAGAGAATTCAAAACTACGGCCTATCACCGTACACGGTGAAGATTAAAGATTTTAATTCCGATTACCGTTGAAAAAAGCAGAAGGGTTCATCACTGATTGTGGGACTCTTTGTTCACCACACTAAAACGGCACACAACGAAGACGATCGCTTGACACTTTCCATTTATCACGACAGTCAGAAGTCAGCCGTTTGAATCGAGTTTAGCAGACCATCAAAACTGACTACTTTCAAAATCATCAACAAGATCCAACATGTTCAGCAGCCCAACGACACGTTTCATATCACCGATGAAAAAGCAGCACTGCACATGGCCTACGTTTCTCTTCCGAAAGGGACTGGAAGACGCAGAAAAGAGTTATTCGTGGATGACCTTCGTAGCATCGAGCGAAGCATTCTCCAAATTAACAACCCTCAAGAAAAGATGTTTTTATCCCTGTATCATGCTGGGACGAACGTTTGCTGACAAGACCGACATGGCAGAATGGAAATGATCCTAGAAAACTATTCAACAATCATACAGAGCCGAGCAACAAAAACAAAACTCATGTTACGGCAACCTGGCCTGCCCAAAGACACATTCTGTGGTATTCCTGAAATGCAAAAATTGCAAGACGACTTGGCTTCACGATATACATCGAATATATACTCTCAAGAAGTGTGTGGACCTCTGTTACTTCAAGGCAAATATTTCAAAGACGGAAAATACACTCACGTCTATCATAACGATAAATATTTCGATGTCAGTAGAAGTATTACCGCAATCCTAAGATGTGGTTGTTATTGAGAGAAATGTGACTATGATTATAACAATGGACAGCAGCACAAGCATTGTGCATCGAAATGTGAGGGATGTTTGACCTCTAAACTATGTCATGGCGAAGGACAACAGCAAGTGTATTGTCCACCTTGTCAGCGCACGTTTGTCAGACCTACTGGCTGCCACCAACATCTGTAGACACAATGTTCACAGCGGCAAATTGCTTGTCAACTCCTCAGATTGTGTCCAACTTGTAGACAAGTAATACATAGCAATAATGCCAAGGCACACCGTTGTCCAGGAATGAACGATGTCACTTTCACCAAATTGTCGACTTAGAACACGAGTGTTCCATTCACAAATGCAAACCCATACAGGAGAAAGAAGACCATGATGACCAGACGAAAGGTAATTTCATCTTTTTCGATTTACATTTAACAATGACTGCTGTAGAGTTCACGCTGCCCTTGGAATATAACTTGATCCGTAAAACAGCTTGAAAAATGAAATTGCACTTTAACGCATCTGTCAAGAGTCTACCCTGATCTTGTTTTGGTGCATTTTACCAACGTCTTCAGAGCTTTTGCAATTCCTCGTTCGATTTCACCATTGATCGCCTTGGTGTCGTTACGGTTCGTGATCATACGAGCACCGCTGTTAATCCACTATTTTGCGAGTTTAAATCATTGTCCGATTATTTGCCGTTAAGTTACAATTAAATGCGATTGAATGACTACATCCTTTTTAATGCCTGAGTTACTGGAGCGTTGTAAGACCGAATATCATTCAAGGAAACATAAATGAAAGAAGTTGTCAGACGTCTTTACCTGGTTTGTATGTTTTAATTCCCCCATGATAGTCTAATTCATCACGGCGCTTTTAAAACCTAAATTCAGGTACTTATAATGGTTGTTCCTTTCCAATGATCTCATTGGTTGTTGTTGTTTTGGGGCCTAACGCTATTTTTCATCACATGGCGGCCAGTATTAATGGTGGAGGAAGAAACCGGGAAATCTGCGGAAAGAACCACCGACCCACGAGAAGCTACTGGCAAGCTTTCTCGCATATCTACATTCGCCGAATCTTAGACTCGATCCCATGCAGAGTTTAGACGGCAGTGATCCGTAACGGAGACCGCTGTAGGCCACGATCTCATTGGCAATGGTGTGTGTAATACGACAACCATTTTGTTCACAAGCATTCGAATAGTATCGGCAGCAATAGGAGCTGTAATAAGACGATGACGAAGACAGTTTTGTTCATGCTCAACAACATGTGCAATTTCAGCTCTTCGGGCTGAGGAATTTGAATATTTAATCTTGATGTCTTAAGGTCTGACTAAAACACTAATTGACTTAAATATATCGCCTTACCTCGTGCAACTCGGTATTTGTATATCACACTCACGCGCTAATTGTCTCAGCTTTAGTACAACCTTTTTTTCAAGGACAGTTGAGGTTGATTCCTGAGAAACTGTCGCAAAACTGGTTGTGGTTGATTCCTGGGTAACTGTCGGACAATTGGCTGTAGTTCATTTTCGAATCCTAATAACCCAAGTATGTTAACATTTGCATACGGCATGATACGTGTTTTCTACCTGTTGGAAAATTTGTTTTAATTAATCATGATTGGTATATTTTTATATTTAAGGAGAAAATATCTCAAATAAAAAAACGTCTATATTTTTAAACAAGATTCTACCAGGATTAGAAACTGACATCGCTGAAATTCTTTCTTATTAATTTACCTGCATTGTTGACTGAATTAGATATTTCATCAACTGTTTGAAAGTTGCAGGTTAACTATGCTGCCTGCAACAGCAATAATTTCGTGCAGGCAAAAATGTACATACATGTATGGAACGACTAACATAATAATCTCGTCTATACTATATTATAGAAGATTAGACTCATAATGCTTATATTGCATCCTTCTTTAAAGTTTGAGTAATCCTCGGGAGTTGCAGGTTTAAAATATAGAATTATGTTTTCCACAAGAGAAGGAAATAATAGAATAATGCAATCTACCTATGTGTATAATTATATTCCAGCCCTTCTGTATATTTACGTATATTATTATTGACCGTAAAACAATTTAACAAAAGTGAATAAAAATCCATTGAATAATAGTTCAACCAGCTTTAATAAATATACATCCTAAAATTGTTGCAATTTAAGAAAGGTGTCATATATTTTAAAGCGGGATTTTGTGTGCATTTTGTTTACATAATTCGTTTAAGTACATAGCGACAAGGATAAGTTTTTCAAAATTGCAATCTGACTATTGTTAACTTGGCATTAATCTCAATTTTCCGTGCTCAAGACAATTGTGTTCGATATCTATATTGTTATGGATGTTTAATTTATTTTGTATGCTTGACTTTTATCCCTGATTGAGGATAGAGTTTTGGTACTTATCTGCACTTTGCTTTGTTTGTAAGTTATAAATAGATTGCTTACTGATGTTGAGGTCTAGATAATTTAGAAACATAGAATGTCCTGGAAGCGATCTTTAAACCCACATGCTGGTTATTTTATTGCGCCACAGGTTTGTATATATGGCTGTTGTCAATAAAGGTATTAATTCATCCTTTAAATTCAGTATTTGGAATTATTTACTGCTGTGTTGAGGTCTAATTCGAGAGAAAACGTTTATTGAGAATAATTCATTTGAGTTATAAAGTACTCATTGATATTTTTGACAAAGTCACTATTTTGGTATTATTGTGACTTAGTCTCTGGAGTTATTGTAAATTGTGTTCAGATATAATTACACAAATTATAGTATGTAAAGTATTTACTATGCCATTAATGTACCGGCTTACGACTTACAGTCAATGAAAGATTTTACTATACCCATATAGTACCTGATCACCAATTACAATCAGTTTCTGCACCATTTATGTACCTGATCACCAATTACAGTAAGTAAAGTATTTGCTGTACCATTAATGTACCGGATAACCAATTACAGTCAGTAAAGTATTAACTATACCATTAATGTACCGCATCAACAATTAAAGTCAGCAAAGAATATACTATACCATTAATGTACTGGATCACAAATTAAAGTCAGTAAAGTATATACTATACTATACTATACTATACTATACTATACTATACTATACTATACTATACTATACTATACTATACTATACTATACTATACTATACTATACTATACTATACTATACTATACTATACTATACTATACCATGAATGTACCGGATAACCAATTACAGTCAGTAAAGTATTAACTATACCATTAATGTACCGGATCACCAATTAAAGTCAGCAAAGTATATACTATACCATTAATGTACCAGATCACCAATTACCGTCAGTAAAGAATTTACTATACCATTATTGTACCGGATCACCAGTTACAGTCAGTAAAGTATTTACTATACCAATTATGTACCGGATGACCAAATACAGTTAGTAAAATGTTTACTATACCATTAATGTACCGGGTCACCAATTAAAGTCAGTAAAGTATATACTATACCATTAATGTACCGAATCACCAATTAAAGTCAGTAAAGTATATACTATACCATTAATGTACCGGATCTGCAATTACTGTTAGTAAAATATTTACTATACCACTATTGAACCCCATCACCAATTTCAGTCAGTAAATGTAACAATAATGTACCTGATCACCAATTACAGTCAGTAATGTATTTAATATATCATGGTCTCCTCTCATAAATCTACTACTGCATTTAGTCAGTGCATTCTTGTAACATCTCTGTTCGATATTGTGTAACTACCGAACTTAATGCATTGAAAAATATTTAAGATAATAATTGTTTTCAGAATCTGTAAGAGATTTCAAATCGACACTTACACTACGTAACAAGATGTGACTATACTAGATTTCTACGTTGTAGTTTACTCCATCATTTAGTTTCTACTCTTTCCATAAGCTTGGCGATAAACTAGTACTTTTATCTAGCAGCATACATTAAGAATGTTGTATTAACATTTAATATCATTAGTGTGTAGTGGTGAAACTAAAGCATGAAATTTGATGCTTTGAAATAAAAATTGGTTCTAAAGCACAAACAGCCATTCCTTATATTCCAAATCATTTTGTTTTGTCATGTTTTGTAAAATTGCTTATTATCCCACTTTGTGAAATTTGATTTGCGATGCATATGCTATTACTTGTAAACAAAATGTACATGATAACGAAAGAGATGCAAAACATTTCTCATCCTTATAAATCTGATAGCATTATAGATCTCAGTGTGTAGACCATCTGTAAATACAGCCTTAAAAATTGATGATTATAACTTCCATTTCTTAAAACCTATTTGCATCAGGACAAAATCTTTATTTACAGCAACATTCTACAGATGGAACGTACCTGCTGTCTTGGCAAATATTTCAAGTATCGTTATGACCTTATTGTCTAAAACAAAATAACAACAAGATGGAAACACAACAAGTTTTGTAAAATTCAATAAATAATTTATTTCCCAATAATAATATAAGTAAAATTAAAATGAAACAATCTTGTCATTAAGTCCGAAATAGTCCTAAAATAATCTATGACAGGTACGAATATATGAAGTTTAAATTAAATTCAAGTGTTATTCCAAATAAATTTCCTATATTGAATGTGTCGATGTGCCTGTAATTTCGAATATGCAAGTGTACAAATAGATTTGAATGTGGTTACTTGTTAACAATCTATTGATATATCACAATAATATGATCCACAATGTCTTAGTGTGAATTCACTCTAATTCGAAATTAAATTTTTAGTCCAGGGGAAATTTTGAGCACTTTAAAATTACAGGGAATAATAATTTAAATAAATAAATCCAACCAAATTAAAAGATAAACACAGCAATAATTTTGCTTCCGATCTTAAGGCACACATGAATACTTTTTAGATATACAAGATTATATAAACATCTACTCAAACTAAGCCGAGATTTCAATTTAATGAAAATAAAAACCTATCATTTTAATAGGAATTTCCATTCTGGAAGTTTCTAAAGTCAGAATCAAAACCATATCGCTAGCTCAAACAAAAGCAAATATGTTATTAATGATGTCAATATTTAATCAAAATTGATAGAGAAATATTAGCTATTTATTACATTATTTATAAAATAAATAACATTGGTCAGGTACACCATTAACTAGATTTTGGAACAAAAGTCAAATACAAAATATAGCCGTACCTAACATGTAATCGTTTATTAAAGCCAATAACAATGCAACTTAAATACACACAATAGTATATACAACACAGCCTTAGAACCATTTGGCTTTGTGAATCCCATTTTATCTGCTTACAAATCTAACTCTCCTAAACTTAAGATAAGCCAGATTTTAGAATAGTCAACGACGAAACTTTTCCTGAATTTGATATATTTCCGTTATTGTATTTGAACGGCCTAAATAATTATTTACATATATAAGTACTCTTGTGAATCCCAAGGTTTCATGACGAATACATATGAACGTTGAGAGTGTATGTGCATTCTAGAGTCTGTATGAGCGTAAAGAACATAATGTTTGGTGATGTCTCGATAGCCGTGGGAATATTTCCGCTGGAATGTGCGGGTGGGCTATAATTACCATATCTCGAAGCAGATGACCCAGGTTCGAATCCCGACATGGAACACATATTAATTTAATCAAAATTAAAACTAAATCTTGTCATATAATGTCTTGAGTAATTCTTCTTAGGCCTGTGCTTTGAGTGATAATACATTACTCTCTAAATTATAATACTCTTTCAAGACTGGCATACTGTCATACCCAGTCTTTCTGTACATCTGTCCGATATTATAACGCCTCCTAAATCACCAGATAGAAATGTACGAGTCTTCATTATTATCTTGTTCAAATGGTAACCTTGCGCATCAGGATGACATTTATGTCTCCCTCCCCTGAGATACTTCAGAGGGGAATTAACCTATCAACAATGTCAATCATTGTGACATACGCCAGCATCCCTCTGTTTTTGAAACAGAGAATTGTAAATGCAGTCGTGGTTGTAAAGCACATATGAGAATTATTAAAAGTTATTACCTCTGTTCGACCATATGTACTAGATATGTATCTAGGTAGGCATTGTTTTCCCGAAACATGAGATAGACTGACACATGGAGATGTTAAAAGATTGAGTAATGTATAAGAATGTTTTTCATTAACCACAGATGAGTACACAGACAGGTCCACAAACGAACAAATATCAGTAAGTACATGTTTCACGGGCTAAAACAACAACAATCGTGTTCAATTAATAGTCTGTGCTCTTTGCTAAAGCCCAATATAGCGCAGGCAAATATATGGCAGGTTCCAAGCTTACCACATTAGAGATTCGCGGTACTACATGTATAACATGCATGCATAAGATAATGATAGCATCATTCTAGGAAAGTGCTGGGCATGTACACCTTATGTCATTGGTAGAACATTGTATGAATATTTCATATATTAACCACATGCATGCAATTTTCATTTCGAAAGTTCACATATCGAAGCTAGGCGGATTTTTACCGGTGATACATGTGGCAATGCCAACAATCCAAATCTAGACCAGTGTCTCGCTACAACTCAGACGATTATGCTGAAATAATATCGCGTTCAGCCTCCACGCCTGTACAAAATTTCAATATCATGTAACTCGTGAAAACATATATCATGTAACAATGCGTGCTGAGAGAATGTCCATATTAGCAAAAATTGTTTCATAAGTACAGATATAAGCGATGTTACTGGCGAACAAGAAAATAATACATTGCCATCAAAACTAGAATATGGGCATGGAGTGTTAATACGTCAGGTTAATTAAGTTATTTCAACGAAATGAGAATGCGACAAACAAGAACACAGCTTATGTTCAATATTGGTTCTTGTCATATTGACAGAGAGAGCTCCAAATTGCGCCTGAACTCAAAAAATGATGTTCAGAAATTAATTTGCTTCATGAAAGCAATACCCCCACCTCTATCTACGTCTATCCCGTCAGAGCTAACAATTGTGTTTTAACCAAGCAAAGTCCCTGATAGGTGTACCAGAGTTTGATCGATTGTGGAGGGTGGAAGACGCATCAATATAATTAGTAATTAGATGTATATGACCTACATGTTTATGTCTTCAAGGACCAAACTGATTACTGTTAGTGAAGAAAGAACTCGATAACTTTGTTAATTCAAACCCACGTATGATAGGCCTCGTGATAAATTACCATACATACAACTAGTATCAATTAGCAACGTTTATGTACACGTGTAAGTGGTAATCCACGGTACTGATAGTGATGAATATCCCAACTAAAACTGTTTATTTTGTAATCGATGAAACATAATAAATAATTTAAGCAATGACCATAGGTACCGTAAGACCTTAACTGAAAACTGTTTAAACTAATTAAGTTTAAAGATTTTAATGCCAATCTCCTTCCATTACTGTATACACCAAAAGGCACTATTCAAATATATGTAATTGACACGTCTAATCATCCCACACACCGAATTTTCTGTGAAACCCGTTTTGTTTTCCCGGATACTGCACTATATTCATACAACGTGAACTGTCCATCGAAGACACAAATTTTGTATGTAATATTGATTTTAATTTCAAAGATATGCCATTTGTACGCGTTATAATCCTCAATTGATCATAAATTATTTTATTATTTATATTAAATATTATGCATTACAAAGTATAATTTTTATGTTTTATCGATCATATTACTTCCGTCCCGTCTGTCACTGTACCATTTCTCAGTTGTAAATACATGTGTATATTTGCTTATGCTATCAGAAAACTGAACGCTGAGTGAACATTCGACAAGCTTCGATTAATTAAAACCACAATAATAGTTAATAACAAAATATTATAAAAAATATTATTTAGTTACTGTGATGAGTCAACGTCTCATTCGTAACGACAGGATTAGACTCTCTTTTCTTACTTAACTGTGTCATTTCTATCAATGCCTTTTTAAAGTACGAATCCAACAAGAAATATACAAAAGGGTTGATCACATGATGTATGAAATAGAATCGGAAAAAGAAGAAATAGACAGCCATTTCCTTCGGTGAAAGTGTCTTCAGAATGTTATCCTTTCTGGCAATAAGTGACAGAAGAGTAAGGTAAAGAATAGTACTGATGACGAATACTAGAGACAAAATGAACATTATCAACGTCTTTCTTTTAATGTCATGGTTCACCCGTCCGGATGATAACTTTCTTATGTCATCACTAATTTTTACATGGAATGATATCGAAGTTATTGGAACTAATTTTGAATTGTCCTTTCTTTCCGTTTCTCCATATTTTGACTTTGCTTCTCCATATTTTGACTTTGTCTGGATATGTTTTGACTTTTGTTTGACATATTTTGACTTTTGTTTGGCAACATCAACTCTTTCCCGACTTGTAAATATGTCGTTGTTATCAATAACAGTTTCAATTTCTGTGTTCATTTGCTCTGAATTTGGTGAAATGTCCTCTAATCTTTCACCGGGAAAACCATTTAGGTCTTCAATCTTGCCATCTATTGCTGGTATGACCGTATATGGATCTTTTCCTTCGTTTGTTTCATCAATATTATCATTCAATTTTCCAGCCTCGCGAATGTTAGCAGCTCCTTTTCCTGTTGTATTGTTTGCTGAATCACCAATTTCAAGACTGTCTGCAGTGCCTGACTCCGCCGTATGTGTTCTGTCTATGTCTTTCCGAATTTTGCATGCAATTAAACTGTATAACACAGCCATAACCACCAGGGGTATGGAAATTATCGCTTCTGTAATGCTAGAGTACATGAGTGGATATTCTGTGTTTTTGTATATGTCGTCTGTTTCACATGATGTCACATTCACGATAAACTTGTTGTTTGTAATATTGTAATGTTGTACTCCCCAGTAAAATGTCACAGGTGTTGCGACTATCCCGGCAATGACCAAGGTGCAAATGCTCAAAAATATTGCCATCTTGGGTTTAATTTGCCATCCAAGAGGTTTACAGACTTTCCTGTATCTGTCGACTGCTATCAGCAACAGACAAAGGGCAGAGGCACAAACTGTGAATATGTTAAAGAATGACTTCGTCTTGCAGATCTCAGGCACAGGATAGGTGTACCAGAAACTCTGTGTAACGATCTCTCCCGGAATGGTTGTTAGACAGCTTGTTAGGTCAATTAAAGCTAAAAACAACACGAAATATTTAAAATTGCATCTGTGATACTTGAATGAGAACACATATAGAACCAATGCATTTCCAATGAAACCAACACATGCCTCTATACCGACAAAGACTGTCACGGGTAAAACAGCTTTTGCAACGTCACTGTTACGTTCTTCAGCAAGTTCGGTGTTGCTTAAAAAGTCTCCCATTTCAGAGTCATTTAACTAAACCACTGTCAGCAGAGCAATATAGTATGCCATCAATAAATCAGTTATGATTGATTTGACGTTTGTTTAGAAAAAAAATTCTACCCTTGTGATTCTCTTACTGATAATGTTTATATCGTTCTGATTGTACGAGCAGGACAAAGATAAATGTTAGTTTTATCTCTACCGGTAATTTGTACTATGTGCAATTCGGTCTTGATAAGGTAAGGGGCTTCAGGGATGGTCCATACATCAGGGACAGCAACAACATAACAAACAAGTGAATGTGGTGCACTGCATATTTGTCTCGATCGATTCAGACCCTTACACAATGGCATATATCGATAATCATTCAAAAACTTTTGCATTAAATTGTGATTACATGTGTTATATACTATGTATGCATTATCCGATGTTTGTGTACACTTCTGCTGTGATCTTATAGCGGGGTCAAAGTTCATATCGACTATTGTAATATTTTACTTAAATGTATTTAGTTTCGTAAGCTTCTATAATTGCATATTTTGTATACTTATAATTATCACCAAATGAAAGACAAATGGATGAATTAAGTTAGGTTTTTCTATGTTGGAGTATGCTATCCACACATATAGCAAAGGACAAAGAATTACATTGGAACATAATTGTATACGGTAGATAATTTGTTTAACATATAACGACGGTATTAAATCGAAGTAGAATAATATTAATATTTTTCCCTCGTTTCGCATTTCTTTTTTTTCCTCAGACTTGGCCCGTTTGGCAGCTGTCTAAGGCACTTGACCCCAGTCCCTCAACCTTGAATTTCCAATAATCAGTAATCACTGTGCATTCTCCAACTGTGCTGTTACAGGCATTTTCACTGTATAATAAGGTGATGCTAGTTCACATAGAAAGAAGCTGTGCGTCAAGAGAAGAAAAGTAACATAACGTTAACGTTAGCCTATAGGATTGTCACGTGATTCAGTCTTTGTTTTTGTAGGCACCTGTAGTGACTGGTGATTTCTTTAAATTATTTACCATCGAATCTCAATGATCTTAGACCCATGTGGGCAGCCTAAAATTCGACGTAATGTGCAGAAACCATTTCTTACTATGACATTGGACATATATATATATATATATATATATATATATATATATATATATATATATATATATATATATATATATATATATATATATGTTTGTATGTATTTATGTGTGTGTGTGTTTGTGTGTTGATTTCTACCTAAATTCAAGATCTCCATAAACGTTCGTCAAGCTGCCTGTTACATAGTCTAGAAATGTAGTTATTACCTTCAGTCGCAACTACCTCGAGTGTTTACCTTTGAGCAGCAAAATCTGTAAGCTTCTTTTTAACCCAATCTGCAAATACTGGAAAAAGTATGTGATCGAGAACTGATATGTTTGTGTGCAGAAACCATTTTCATTTTTAACTCAAAGTTACCTTGGCTTTCCCATCCAAAATCAATTGAAATCTTTATTCCATATCACATTCATCTACAAGTATTATTCAAGATTACGTTTGAACAGGGCATGTTCAAACCATTTCCTAAAATGATCCTCAATTACCTTCGATGTTCAGCAGTTGAAACATTTGCACAACTGACTTTCATTCAACTTGCCAACACAGTCTTAGTAGGTATTCAGTCGAGTCTGAGTAGGTACTTGATTAGGTCTTAGTCGATGCTCAGTTATGTCTTAGTAGGTACACAGTTGAGTCATAATAGGTACTCAATTCTGTCTTAGAAGGTACTCAGTTGTGTCTCTGTAGGTACTCAGTTGAGTCTTAGTAGGTATACCAGTACAAGAGCAAATTAAACTATCAGGCCTGCGACAACCACTGAGGTATAGCATTGCTCTAAATCGTAGAAAAGATACTCGCCAGAATCTTACTGAACCGCCTCACTACGAACTTTGAGCTGGGACTCCTGCCAGAAAGCCAGTGTGGATTCCGGAAAGAACGTGGGACTATTGACAAGGTGCCAGCTACAAGGCTGCTACAAGAGAAATGTCAAGAGCAAAACGCAGACCTTCTTTTCCGTCTACATCAACTTAACAAAAGCCTTTGATACTGTCAGTAGAGAAGGATTTTGGAAGGTAATAGTCAAGTATGAGTGTACGAAAAAATTGATGTCCATGGTTCAGCACTTCCATGCCGGCATGAAAATAGACATCTGAACCATCGCCAGTAACCAATGGCGTCAAGTACGGTTGTGTTCTGGCACCGACAATGTTCAGTCTATTGTTCTCCGCCAAGCTAACTAAAGCTTTCAGAGACGGAGATGTTGGAATCGGATTCAGGTACCGTACATATGGAAAACTGTTCCATCCCAGGAGGCTTCAAGCGAAAACCAAGGGTATGACAAAACTATCAAGGAGTTCTTACTTGCTAATGATTGAGCCCTCAATACTGGCTCAGACGCAGAGCTTCAACGCAGCGATGACAAGATCTTCAGTTCCTGCACAAGCTTTGGCCTCACCATCAATACCAAAAAGACGGAAGTACTGCATCAGCCGGACTCAGGGAAAGCCAAAACCTCAACGTAGTGAACCACTTCACCTACCTTGGCAGCACACTATCACAGAGTGTCACCATAGACAACGAGGTAAACCTTCGCACTGCCAGAGCCAGCTCAACTTATGGCAGACTGTATGTTAATGTCAGGAATAGAAGAGTTATCAGCATCAGCATCACAACCAAACTATAGGTCTAAATGGCAGTTGTGCTCCCCATGTGAAACGTGTACGGTGTATCAACGCCACGCCAGGAAGCTGAACCACTTTCAAACCACAAGTCTCAGAAAAATCTTCAACATAAAGTTGAAGGACAAGGTCCCAGACACCGAAATACTCGCCCAAGCAGGTCTTCCCAGCTTTCACACCATCCTGATACAGCCCAGGCTACTTTGGGCGGGGCATGTTGTACACATGCCAGACCACCAGATACCTAAGAGTATTTTATGGCGAGCCACAGCAAGTACAGTGATCTCACGGATGTCAAAAGAAACGCTTCAAAGACAAATTGAAAGATGCATTGAAAGCGTTCAACATAAATTCTGATTCATGGGAGCAAACAGCCAACGATCGAGTCACTTGGTCTTCCTATCTGCACAAAGGGTTCAAGCTGTGGGAATCGAGCAGAACTGCAGCAGTAGAGATGAAGAAGCATGTCAGAAAAGCTTGCTCCCGCAACCCTCCTGGAGATGTTCCACTCATTCCTTGTCCCTTCCGCAACCAAACCCTCCGTGCAAGGATTGGCTTTATCAGCCACCTGTGCGCACAAAGAAAAGAACCAGCCCCTTCAACTCACGGACGGCTAGAGTGGTCTTCGTCGACTCAACGGACGAACAACATAACATAACAACATAACATAGCATAAGAACAACAAAAGTAGGTACACAGCTGAGTCTTAATATGTATTCAAATTTGTCTCTGTGGGTACTAAATTGTGTCTAAGTAGATACTCATTTACGAACCATGCTATAATTTTCTGCGAATTAAGTGTCTACCACTGTGTCCACTTTTCTACACTTATAACATTTATCAACTTTTAAAATTATCAAGCAATTTTTAATTCTTTATATTAATGTTTGTTATTTGCACAATTTCTAAAATCAAGATATAGAGAACAATATATAGAATTTAAATTTATTTTTTTAAATGGTATGCTATTCAAATCCGTGAGTGGTAGGCTATGCACTGTTTCCTGAGCTACATAGTCTATTATTGTCCTTATGTTTTCATAAACAACGGGAAAGCAACGCCCATATCCATTAAACTCATTAACTTCTTTATGCATTTAAATCTTTAACTTTTCTTGCTTTCATTCAGTTTCATGCACGCATACACGCGCTGAGTTATGCGCTAAAGTGCACTGCAGTCCAAAAGGTGGCGTTCCTTAATAACAAAAAACATAAGACAGAGCAGGCATGTTAAGAAGTCAAGATGGTGTGTGTGATGTGTCGAATTTTGACAACTCTTAGAAGCTTTGGTTAAAGGAATTGTATCAAAGTCAACTTAATTAAAGTAGAAAGGGCTAAAGATAGATGATTATTTCCATTTCATCTCTGAACGGCAAAAGGGAATTCTTTCTAGCCGACATAACATGACCGAGTCAGATGCTATGGTACAAGAGAATGACATAAGACTCTTTCCCAAAATCGACCGGGGAAGGGCGGCAGCTGGCTATAGATGATTGTTCAAAGTAATGATTAATTACGGCATGATTAGTTGTTTAGTTGTCTTGTCAATCCAAAAATTCTACGGAACAGGTTTAGGAAACAATCTATTCCGATTGGTTAATATGGATTTATGGGCGTTACTCTGTAAGAAATTAAAGGTTTTACTTTAGGAAAATTCAGCAGTCTTTAATCTTTCGCGAGGAAAGTTAAACGATTCCGGGAAGAGCGTGTAAGACGTTATCTCGTGATTTGGCAGTAAAGCGGGAGTTTGTCTCAGCGAGTAGGCAAACTCTACATTTTGAATTCGTAAAAGTACGTTTTCATTATAGAGTAAGGGGCCAGATAGTTTTCTCAGTTAGGAGACGGACTATACGTGAGATTCGTGGAAACGAATAAAGAAACGGCAAAAGGAAACAGCTTTCCTGGATTCAAATGAGAAATCCCTGAACAATCACAGGACCAGAACAAGTTCTACACAGAAATCTAAGTCCAGAGACGATTGTTAAGTCAGAGTTCGACGGACAAGAGTCCAAGACGAAACAGCTAGACAAAGATCGGCAAAGCAGGGACGAACAGAAGTCTTGATGTCCGCATAAAATAGGTGATGAAGTCTCTCATCGTTGAACTCAAAGGTCACATCTCATTGGCAATGAAGATAGTATATTAACGTGGAAAGTAATTTTACATTTAAAGAAATTTGTATTGTCTTTTTATTTGAGTACTTGTTAGTACCATTTTCCTT
The DNA here is from genome assembly GCA_016746295.1 of Potamilus streckersoni. NCBI lineage: Eukaryota > Metazoa > Mollusca > Bivalvia > Unionida > Unionidae > Potamilus > Potamilus streckersoni. Next base: position 215,644 of record JAEAOA010000551.1, on the reverse strand, counting down.
CTTTTGTAACCAAGTCATTGATTTCTTTTCATTTTAAATTCTGCTGATAAACTGATTAAATTTTATATTTGTTCATTGAAAGGGGGCTCGTCGTGTCATTTCTTCAATATACTTGTTCAGTGATCTGCATTCTTCTTTCTATCTATCCACACTGGGTAAACTACACCGCGGAGGTCATTCCATAGCAACGAACCGTAGTGAAAGTGGTTGGTGTGGTTTGCACGCCGCCAATTTGCCACAGTGTGGCCTCTCGAGAATCATTGGGGACGAATTTCAGTATTACAAAAATTGATAAACAGGATTCACTGAGGCTTTTTGAATGAACATCTCTGTCTCTCAAAGTTCACATCATCGTTGAGGACGTGCAAATATTTCTTTCAAGAAGGGAAATCCAGGCTGGCTATTGTTTCTCCTTTAATTAAACATTTCGATACCTTATCCATACTTACCTAAAGCAACACTTCAATGTAAAAAAAAAAAACGGACCATTTAAAGGCACCTAATGAAATCATCGATAAAATCACATAAGGTTGTACTAACGTCTTAGAAAGAAGAATATAAACAGCAATTGGGTTTACATCGTCACGTTCTTCGCCAAATGATTAAAAGGAACTTCTGAAGCCCCGAGTGGCATAGTGGTCTAAAGCGTTGTCCGTTACGGATCACTGCCATCTCACCTCTCTCTGTCTGCGTGTGTTCGAGTCTAGGATTCGGCGAATGTGGATATGTGAGAAAGCTTGCCAGTAGCTTCTCGTGGGTCGGTTGTTCGTTCCGGTGATTTCCCGGTTTCTTCCTCCACCATTAATACTGGCCGCCATGAATAACCCTATCTTGTGCTGAAAAATGGCGTTAAGCCCATCAACCAACCAACCAACCTAAAAGGAACTTCTAGTCAGGTCAAAATCAAAAGGTGCTAATTCAATGATGAAGGTTTATATCACTTTTGATCTGACGTTTGCTTAAAGTTACTGCTCCATCTTTAGCATTTGTCGAGTTACATGGAGACTAAAATCTTGCATGAAATTCAACAAAACGATCAAGAGAGTAAACAGCTAATGTTTTATTTTTGAACCTGTATTACTAACTGAAATAACAAGCTCATTGCAAAGTACTAACACGTTGTAAGCATTGCACAAGACAACACAATTAAAGTTAGAGTAATAAAAAATTACCTCTCGCATGTTTTATAACACGTTGAGGAAAAAGATGGAAACAAATAAACGTATATAAACGAGGATGATAATTGAAAGCTAAGAAAAGGTTTTATCTTGCAGTAAATAAAGCACGGAGCGATAAACCTAAGGAATACGTGTATGAAGAAAGAACTGAGTTTTAAATAAACCACGGAAACAAGTTAAAGTTATAACAATACTAAAAGAAAACGCTTTTTTAAGAAGTTGTAACAACGATACATTTAAACCAAAACGTACGTAAAATAAAGACATTTAAGTATGAATTAAGCACATAAATTAGCATACATAATTGTAAATTGTGTTTTAAACATATGCATTATGAGCGAAATAGATAAATAAAAGGGTTTCAGGGGAATGTCAAACGACACCCTGGATGTACATGTTTTCAAAAATTTAGTATTCCAAGTTTACAGTATTTTGCTGATTTTTTTTTAAAGAGGACTAGCAATACGCTTAAATATGGTTTGCTTGATATTTTTGATAAGAAAATTGCGACTAACATGAGATCAAAATCAATTTTATGTGGATATTTTTTGCTTACATCGATGTTAAGAACAAGGTGAATTGCAATTCGTACTTAAGGACATAGAGAGACACCAACCAATACGATGCATAATATTTATATATTTATATTTATACAAAATACTAATTGCTTTAAAGAACCTCGTAATTTGACTATATGCAGCGTAGCAAGCTATAGAAAGACAATATACAATATTTGCATTCCATAGGATTGAACCTGAATATGAACATTTCCTTGCCTTTGTTCTAGTTATTGGTACAGCATATATGTTTTACAAGACTTACAGCAGGGAATATCTTCTCGAGAGATGATGATCTAATTGTGCTACATCCTGGTGACAAATTAGAGTAACGGCTTGAGTTTCTAATTAGTGTTTGTCAGTGTACAAATGCGAAAATTTGTACCAACTTAGATGATCAATAGAAGGCAACTAATCATTCTAATGTAGAATTCATTGTAAATCGTTACAAAAGAGGAATGGTTTTCAAAGAAAGTTGTATTGAGCGTGTGATCTATTGCAAGTACATGAGCCTATTTGTTTATACCCCAACGTCGGTTTTGGATAAAAGAAAAGCAGATACTAGCGGCTCAGGCAAAGAAAGTACTCCAAGGAATTTTAATTATCAAAAACGATTAGGCTGTTTTTTGTGATTATAATGCTTTTTAAAAATTGTATTATGTAATAAAACCAATTGCTTGCTATGCGTCAGTAATCTGAGTATACGAATTTGGCAGAAATATTGAAATTATACAATAAAACATTTTAAACAGTATTTAGATGTTCCTAAAACTACCAATAATGCCATTGGAGGTGGGGTGCGTAAGATACCCAATTTGTATATTGTATTTTTACCATGTATTAAATACCTGTGTATTATTGTAAGAATTCTTTCAACTGGATACACCAATGTTATTCAATCTTATGATTATCACCTGGCTACCTAACTTAAATAAGTTATTTTCGGTGCCGTTTTGGGTACGTCTGACTAAATCAAGATGATGGAGACGAAAAACAATATTTGTAAAGAATAATTGATTTATCATTCCAAAGCTTGCAAACTAATATTGACAAATAACACAAATGTGTGTCTTATAGTATGTATAAAACCGAATTAGAACCGGACAAATACTATTTCATGTGGATTATCATGTTTTCTTAGGAAGTGGCGTGATAAATTTAGGAGCTCATAACATGGGCTGAAAATAGAGACAAATAGGTATAGTGGGATAGATAGAAATAATAGGCATTGTGAATTCTGCCAGGAAAATAATGTTTATTTTTGCTAGAAGATAAATTCCATTATTTTATGCTTGTCCAGCTTATGTCCATTAAGAAAGAAATATTTTGATAACTTAAACGAATGGGAAATAATCGACTTAAAGGTATTAACACCTTGTTATTATTAATATTATTACAAATAATACTATCATAGAGGTTGGAAAATTTTTAATTCGTACTCTACAGAGATTCGAACCTAGGTCCGCGGGGAAACGGCACTAATCGCCTTGCCTGCACGCACCAGACAGTATTTCTTCTCGACTAAGCCCGCGAGACCGAAAATGATACAACTTAATCGGTGTGATATGCACGCGTGCAGACACACTTGCATGGCGACATAACAATTTTCATCTATCTACACGGTCATTCCTAATAAAAAAATCAAAATATTTAGGATAAATTATATAAAATTATAAATACACACCAGACAGAGCAGAAGCTACAGACCTGGTTTCGACTCTCTGTAGAGTACGGATTCAAAATTCTCTAACCTGTATGATAGTATTATTTGTATTAAATATTAATTCTGCCTACTATTATTGACCATTTTTATATAGAATCCAGGGATAGCACATAGCACATTTCGTTCTGTCTGGTGTAAATAATAATAGTAATGATAATAATAATAATCATAATAATAATAATAATAATAATAATAATAATAATAATAATAATAATAATAATAATAATAATAATAATAATAATAATAATAATAATAATAATAATAATAATAATAATAATAATAATAATAATAATAATAATAATAATAATAATAACGAGGATATTCTATAGCGCCTAATCTTTAGAAGCTCTTAAGCGCTTTACAACCTTTAACAACACTTACAAATAATAAAAATATATAATGATATGATTATAAGAATAAAAAGAAACACAACAAAATTAGAAATAGAAAAATATGATATAATTTTTTTATGGTAAGGATGCGTTATAAGGAAATATTATTAGGTCTTTATATCTGTTTTTTACAGTTGAAATAGATGAGTTTTAAAAGAGATATATGTATATATATGTAGTCCCAAGTCTATTTGTAGAGCATTGTTTTCCTGTCGCCATTTAGTTGTGATACAAGAGTTAGATTTAGGCATGTTTGGTATGGATTTAAAGATAATTATTCATTCTTTGTAGATCTGATGTGAGCGTCCATGTTTCAAAAGCATACAGAAAATGGATATGACAATCGACCGCATCAGCCATATATTGGAACCAAAGGCAATGTCAATATCTTTTCATGTAAGTCTCAACCTTCTCAACCTTGTTATTGCCTCCATTGTCTGAGCAATCCTGCAATGTAGTTCTGGTTTGAATCCCTCATCTCTGATAATTAATCCCAAGTATTTGAAGATGTGACTCTTTTCAGATTCTGCCCACTGACCTTTATTTCTGCGCTGATGCCATTGGTGTTGTTTGTCATCAGTTTGTTTCGATGCTAATATCCATACCGTATACTGTGGAGGTTGTGTCGAGGCGCTCAACCAAGCCCGCCAGTTCTGTTTCATCTCCTGCTAAACAATCAATATCATATGCGAAGCGAAGGTTGCTGATCGTTCTTACTCCGGTGCTGACAGTACCCTTGTGGTCATGCAAGGCATCCTCCATGATCTTTTCAAGGAAAATGTTGAAGAGTGCAGGTGACCGGGGACGTCAAGCAGTGTACTACAACAAGAAGGCGAAAGAACGTAAGTTTGAGGTAGGCGACAAGGTGTTGTTGTTGCCATTGGAACACAACAAACTCCATGTGTCATGGAGAGGACCGTTTGTCGTAACGGAGAAGAAGGGTGGACAGAATTATCGCGTCAGGGTGGGCGATAAAGAGAAGTTGTACCAAGTTAACCTTCTTAAACGCTACCGAGAAAGAGTCACCGACTGAGTTCGTGGTTGCTACAGATGCGACTGAAGAACCCGACGACAACGGAGGAGTGGCGGATGTACTTCCTAGTTGTCCGTTGACGGGGAATGATACTTACGTAGACGTAATGTAAACGCCAAACCAACGTGGCGAGGTGGAGGAGATACTTCACAATTACGAAGGTATTCTGACGGAGAAACCAGGTATTATGGATTTGGAGGAGTTCAGTCTGAAGCTATTAGATGAAACGCCGGTAAAACTGAAACCCTATCTACTTCCACATACGAAGTTAGAAACTGTGTGGAAAGAAATTTGCGCTATGCTTGACTTAGGGGTCATTGAACCAGCCGAATCTGCGTATAGTTCGCCGGTTATTTTAGTTCAGAAGAGGGATTGCGATCACCGCTTTTGTGTTGATTACAGGAAGTTAAATAGGCTCACATAATTTCAAGTAGAAATGTTACCAGATCATGAAACTATATTTGCCGGAGTGACGAATGCCAAATACTTATCGAAAATAGACCTGTCGAAAGTTTTTGGCAAATTCCTGTACGCAAAGAAGACCGTCAGAAACTTGCTTGCTCTACACCAGATGGAACATGTCAATGGGTAGTTATGCCGTTCGGGGTCCTCAACTCACCCAGTGTCGAGGCGCTCAAACAAGCCTGCTAGTTCTGCTTCATCTCCTGCTAAACTATCAATATAATTTGCTGATCATTCTTACTCCGATGCTGACAGTACCCTTGTGGTCATGCAAGGCATCCTCCATGATCCTTTCAAGAAAAATGTTGAAGAGTGCAGGTGACAGTATGCATCCCTGTCTGGCTCCAACTGTTGTTCGAAACCAATCTCCTCTTCTGTCATTGATGGAAAAACCAATGGTGCGTGTGTCATAGAGGTGCTCAACAACCTGCATCACGTTTGAGCTGATGTTGTACTTCCTCATAGTTGCCCATAAGGCTGCATGCCATACCCTATCAAATGCCTTTTTAAAATCTATAAAGACGTGGTATAGTTTCTGCTGATGCTGAGGGTATTTCTCGTAAAGGAATATGAGATTGAATATTTGTTATGTGGTGCACCTTAATTGCTTGAAAGCCAGCCTGTTCTTTAGCAATAATTTTCTCTGCTTGAGGCTTTGGTATGTTGAAAATTATATTAAGCATGACTTTGCTCAGGTGACTAATCAATCAGATGGTTCTGTAGTTTTGGGATTGTTGAAGGTTTATTTTCTTGAGGAAAATGATAACCAAAGACTAACTGCCATATCTTGTTGCAGATTGTTGTTAGCAATATGACTATCTCTTCTCCTCTTGCTTGAATGAATACTTCTGGTATGTTGTCAATGCCGGCTGTCTTTTCTTCTTCAGTGACCTAACTGTAATTTCTACTTCTTGAAGAATGAAGTTATCAATTTCATTTGCCTGAGGACAATTTAGTACTACTGGATCTCCTTGGGTCTTATGATTATACAATTCTGAGCAGTATTCTGTCCATCGCTTGAGGATCTCTTGATCGTCTGTGAGGCATTTTCCTGATTTTTCTTGTACGGTGTTAATTTTCTATTGTTCATTGGTTGGAAGATCTTTCACCAGTTGATATCTCATTTTGTTGTCTTTTCTAATCAGACGGTTTTCGATTTTGCAGCATTGTCTTTCCATCCATGATTCCTTTGCCCCTTTTCATGCTTTTCCTGATCACGTTGCTTATCTCTTTGTATTTTCTAGCTTTTTCATGATCTCCTTTTCCCTTTCTCAGTTCTCTTCTTTTGTCGCATAATTCTAGGACATCTGTTGTGATACAATGTTTCATAGTTCGACGATATTTGCCAGTGCTAGTCACAGTTGTCTTGAGTGTGGTTGTTAAGGATTCTAGGTTGGTGTCTTGGTTGTCCAGGGTTATCAAAGGTACAAAGTTACCATTTATCACTGCATGGAAGGATTCTGCGACATTTGGGTTTTTCAATTTTTCAAGGTCAAAGATGATTCATGGTTAATTATGCTTTTTGATCATTTTCAGATGGAGGCAAAACATTGTCATTAATAAATCATGGTCACTTCCAGTATCTGCTCCTGGGAAACTTCGTGTTCTGGCAATAATCAGTCCTTTGCAGAATCATTGTATTTACCAAGATGTAGTCAATCTGGTTTTGATGTTCTCCATATGGACTGTGCCAGGTCCATCTTCTAGATGCTTTGTGAGGGCAGAATGTGTTTTAACAGAAAATTGTTGTAGGCAGCAAACTCAAAGAGTCTGAGTCCTCTGTTATATGTTTAGAATCATGGACGCTCACATCAGAAGAATGATTAAAACCTTCGAAATAAGATGCTACCGCAATATCTTTGGCATCTCATACATTAACCAACGTCCACAACATGATCCAACGAGCCATCAGATCCTATGAAGACCAAAAAGGCGCAAACTGAAGTGGTACGGTTATGTATCAAGATCATCTGGACTGGAAAAAAATCTTGCAAGGCACATTGCTGTTGTTGTTGTTATAGGGTTTAACGCCTTTTTCAGCACAAGATAGGCTATACATGGCGGCCAGTATTAATGTTGGAGGATAAACCCTGGAAAACGCAGGGAAGAACCACCGACCAACGAAAAGCTACTGGCAGTCTTTCTCACTTACCCACGTTAGCCGAGTCTGGACTCGAACTCACGCAGACAGAGGTGAGATGGCAGTGTTCCGTAACGGTCAGTGCTTTAGACCATTCGGCCAGTCGGGGCCCCTTAAAGCACATTGCAAGGGTACAGAAGAAGAAGCAGAGAGAAAAAGAGGTGGGAAGACAACATTAAGGAGTGGACAGGCATAGGATTTGGAGATTCCCAAAGGGCAATAGAGAACAGAGAAAAAAATGGAAAGAATTGGTTGTAAAATCAACTGTTGTGCCCCAACGACCTCTAAGTTTAAGAAATTGATGATGATGATGATAGTGGTGGTGGTGGTGATGATGAATTGTGCTCTTGGTCCGGCAATCATTGACGCCATGTTTATTTGCCATACTTATAACGAAAAACTCCCTGAATTATGGGTCTCTTAGTATATGTTTACATCTATACTGACTAACTGTCAATATGTATTACAAATACTACTATTAACTTCATGACATATTCTGTCTTTACTGAATTTATAATATATATTTTGGACAAGAAAGTGCAAACTAATCTGTTCCAAAATTCAAAACATAGCTATGTAAATATTTTGACAGTTTACTTTTCTATGAATATGATATTTGTACCATTATTTCTATTGGTTATATTAGAATCAACTTTTAGTTCTCGTTATTGACCCATTTAACCTTTGAAGGACCGTATTCTCTCAATCGTGACTGAGTATTGGCTGGTGTGTGCAATCGGCGATGGATGACGTTTTCTCGTTGACCTGGGTTCCAATCTCCGCAGAGTACAAATTAAAATTCTCTAACCTGTATGATAATATTATTTATATTAAATTATTAATTCAGCCTACTAATATCAAGCATTCTTCTATCGAATCCAGGAATAGCACTTTCTGTTATATTTGGTATATATTTATATTGTGGGACACAATATTGAGATATACTGTATAATCCAATTTTTACTTTGGAACAATATAAGGATGTCTCGTTTTCCGGTAAAGTGTTAGATGATAATAAAATTATTATTGTTACCATTTGGTATTTTTATTCCGACAAAATTATATACTGATGAAACGTTACATACATTGTCACAGTTTATTTTTATCCTCTGTTCTACAAGCCCTGGGACATCAGCATTAAGTGAAGAGAAGTTTGCGTGTTAGCAGTGTTATTGTGCCCTAGTCATTTCATGTTGGACCACTCATGTGTCGTTCTGGAATTTCTCGTGAATAGTTTAGGAAATGAATTATCTTACGTTCCATGATTTTTTGGAATATCAAAGCCAGAAACATGATGTAAGACCATAAATTAGTGACTTCAACTATCCGGTGGAGTTTTGTTACCGAAACAGCGGAGATGCAGGATAGTCATGGAATTAATGTCGCCAGCCGAAGAATCATATTTCTCTTGTCAGACTTTTGTTGTTTGTTGAAGAATAAGTTAGAACTAATGTCACTGTTTATTATTGTAAGTTCTTGGTTGTTTAGAACTTGTTATTTTACTCTGATGTGCAAAATAATAGGTAGGCCTACTTGATAGGGACTATTTCTAACCGTATTACGACTCATTGCATTACCAATATGAGATACTTTCGATCTATTCGCATCTAAATTTACTTGTCCGTTTCGTTCATTTCTAAGTAATTATAGGTAGGAATGTACAAATAAGGTTAATTCCGTCAAAATATTTTGTTCAGAGGGATTTTTCCATTCAGTTTGAACAGTTGACTTGGTTACCGCCAATGGATAGCCCTGAGAAGGACAAATATTGATTGGCTAAGGTTATGTGACATAGGAGTCTATAAATAAGAGTGCAAGACAGTGCATCGGTAGATAGTTCATAGCGGCAAAAGCATGAATATCTAAGTAGTAAGGGATTTCGGCATTGTAAATCCAAACGAAAAACATAAATTACATTTGTTTTTACATAACCGATATTAACTTTGGCCCTTTAAAAATCCCCAAACTCAATCGTATTGTTATGAGAAATTTTAAATAGATTTATTACGTGATAGCTATTGAATTTAAATGCTTTATATTTAATATATAGTTTTTTATATGGCAGGTACCACACTGCTCAAGTACACTTGTACTAAAATTATAGCTTTCACTGAATTCACGCTTGCATGTCAGAATATGTTATAATCAATATAATAAATTTAGCTGTTAATATACACAGGAATATAATAAAAGAATGCATGCCAACATAATATGGTGTATTATAACATTTTTTTTTTGGCATTGAGACAAACCAATCTGTTCTATATTATCTGAAATTGATAGTGTTGTGACAGACACTGTGTTTATGTAAAGTCACTATTCGAGATTTAAAGCATGTACTAAATCAGCTTTTAATTTATAATAATTATTTATGTGTCCTGAACTCTGTTCTTTTTTTATAAATATTTTACACATGGAGTGTTAGAAAATTAATAATTGAAGATTTCAAACTTAAAATGGTATCTGATATAATGATGTTGGTTTATAGTAATAACAAATTCATTTTCAAAATACAAATAGGAAATACATGTATACTAACAGATTTCACAATTACAGTGAAGAAATATCAGCCGAGCACAATAAGTCAATTTCATACTAATTTTATATTCAGTGAATAACGATAATATAAAGGGTTTAATGCCCGGATTCTGCTAATAAATGTATCATAAAGGGCGCCAATGCCAGATTCTAAAATACTGTAATAAAAAAATACATGGACAATAATTTTCGCTTGCATTAAGTTTAAGATTTGATTTTAAATATTGGTTGGATTTTGAAGCACAAAATATAGCACCTTTGCTTTATGTCAGGTGATTTAGCCAATATATATATAATTACATTTGGAATCGACCTTGTCTCATGAACGACATGGCCAGTTTAGCTTATTTCGAAAGTTAAGTGTCTGAAATATGCTGGGTTTCGTTTAACCCGTGTCTTTGCTGTTGATTGTGACGCCGGCTCAGAGGACGATAGTGAAGTCGTGGTGATATGGTGATGGTGGAATCTATTGTCTGAATATCTATCATCTCAAAGCTATGCTATGGAAAGAAATGATTCTTTCATTTGCCCATAGCTATAAACACAATATGAAGGGACTAACTGCACAAGTTAGATTTTTGTTAATTGTTTTTTTACAATTTCGATTTCAGAGAAGCAGACCAATTGTAGTTATTCCAGTCCTGTTGTAAAAAATTAGTCAGTTGTACCACTGAATGATTAATATTGTAATGTGTTGTAAGCGACAGAAATAATTGTTATACATAACACTGAATCCCTTTTGATATAATGCTTTCATTTAAGTATGTCTTGTGACATAACGTGTCTGTACCATGATCAAATTGTCGGGTTAGGTACGTTTATCACACACCAAACCCCATCCCCAGCCAGAAGATTCGAGCATTATTCATTGTTATAAAAGCTCAACAAAATTCTTCCCACAACTTTCGCACCTCTATAACGTAGAGATACCACTATAAAATACCACTATAATCATGAAGGACACGTGCTATTGTTCATAACTTTTAACGCTCTTGATAATCACTGCTCATAACAGACTAATTAATGCAAGCACCCTCTACGTATTGTTTGCTTACATTTTATATTCATTAACAAATTGAGCACAACAGCCAAAATGTGGAAAATAAATAAATTAACGAAATCAATTTCAACAGTCAAAATGAAATTATGTCGCTTTGTTTGGGGTGAATGAATAAGGTATTGAAGCGTATGTCTGTAATTAGTTCTTATTTAATAGTTCTGGTTCAGTACCAACGAATGATACATAATTATATATGTTACGCACGCACGTAAAATTGCTTCCTTGCATATTCCAATACGAGATTATTATTATTATTATTATTATTATTATTATTATTATTATTATTATTATTAGTAGTAGTAGTAGTAGTAGTAGTAGTAGTAGTAGTAGTATTGTTATTATTATTATTATTATTATTATTATTATTATTATTATTATTATTATTATTATTATTATTATTATAACTAGATTCGTAAATGAATATGTATCTGACAAGAATAATAGCGCAAAATCATAAGAACTCGAATATTTTCTCACCCCTTAATACATGCACTATATAAAAGACTTTGAGCTGTCCGTTTAGTTATCAAGTCCTTACTTGAAACAGATTATAATCTATTTAATATCAGAAATGACGACATTTAATAGTTCTGACTATCTGTAAAATTTAGAATAAATACTGAACATCAAGTATATCAAACAATTCTATCACATACTATGAAAATATGGACAGCGAAAAGAAAGCAATCGTATACTTTACTATAATACTATATACTTCGTATACTTTACTATATACTATAATCGTATACAATCGTATACAACCGGTATTGATTATTGCTCTCGTAAAGGTTGCTGGTGCATGACTTTCTCAACTCACCATCAATACCTGCTTTGGTTGGACAGAGCCCGCTGTAATATATTTTGACTTAGAGGCTTTGTTTAGAGGAAGCCAATTGTAACGTGGACAGCTTCCCGACAAATTTCTTTGTGTGGAGATCTTACAATATAACTTTACTCAGCACAGTTATGGAATACACAGTCAGAGAGCTTGAGGTGTTCGGTTTTCTCACTGCAAGCACTCTGCACATGCAGCATTGAGTGACTCGAACTAGTTATTTTAAAATAAGTTATGACGCAAATAAACCACTTTCGGGTTACACTGTACGCTGTATCGAAACACTAGCACATATTCGCTTAGGCATAATGCATAAACATTAGGTGCACACAATTCCGTGACATTATATTTTCCTTTATGTGCATTGTACCTTTTCTAGAGGGTACAATTGTACACGCCGAAGTTATATAACGTTACAGGAAATATATTGTCTTCATCCCCCTGGAAACTTTCCTATTATATCTCAGGTAATTTGCCAACCCACAACTTCCACTCCACCCAGCCACCCACCCCAAGAAAGAAGAAAAAACATAGGAGACCGGATCTCGCAAAAGAAGGCAACAATAAAATAATACAATCCATTAAGTGACATTCCTACCCGTCCACCTTTGTATATAATTTCACTTTGATGCTTAAACTGTGAACAAGATCCGTCTATACTCCATTGTCCAAACAAGAAAACAAAAAAAATGAAATTTCATTCCAAGAATTTGAATAAAAAATGACACTGCGTTGTTCATAAAACTTTTTTCGATGTACAACTAGTCAACCAGCCGTAACAGTGGTAACTGGAGAAGATACAGTTTTAGCAGCAAATTGTTTATTCTGCCATTGCATTTTAGCCATGCTATACCCTAATAAGGGTCGTGGTGGTTGAGTTGTGGGTGGAGGAGGTTGTAATACACTAAAACCAAAAAATAAAGTAGTCTATATTTGACTAGAATTTATAAATGCTGATGATCCACATAAAATATTTTCATGCACCAAAGTGTTTATTTGTAGTGTGAAGAAAAAAATCGCAAACTAGGATAATTTTAATGCATATAAGGTATGTAGGCTCCGTGAGGTGCTAAAATATATTAAATACTAATGATCACAAAAAATCTTAAAGTACATGCTGGTGTAGATTAATAATCACTACAGAGTAAAGAACAATATCATCAAGCATCATTACTACAGTAGGACTTTATTCAAAACTTTATTTAAAAATTAAATTTAATGACTAATGCTAGCATACTTCCTGCTAGCAACAAAGTCAACATTGTAGATAGTTAAATCAATAATAATTGACATATCTAGTCTATCCATCTACCGGTTACCTATAATAAAAATACTTGTTTATTTATGAGGAAATATATAATAATATGAACACGGGCCTCACTGTGTTCTACGGGTTTTCTATTGTGCCAGATTTATCCCTTTCTTTAATGTTTGGTTTTCGAATTATCCGAATTTTAAATATTAGACGAAATTCACAACTTTTGACATCACCCGTTTTCTCTAGTTCAGCCAGAATGAGTTGAGTGTGTCAAAATGATCTAAGTAAAAGATCATTAGAATAGCATTATTTGATTACTGTGAGAAAGTCATGTGTAAGATATAAACAAACCTTTTGAAGAGCATATTTTAGTTACTTTGAAGAACTTGCATTTCATTCATCGCGAATGACAAAGCATTTGAAAAGCATCATTCCGTCACTTTCAATAATTCAGTTCTCCTTTGTAGAGACAACAATGAATTGCAACATATATAGTTGGGGACTACAATAAATTGATGTCCAATTATTATCGACTGAAAGCAACAAATAATATTTGGTAACTTTAATCGATTCGCATCTCATTCGCAACGAGAAACTAAGGCATTCTATTCCTTCATTTCCGTATCATTTTAAGCAATGCCATTTTAAAGTGAGAGTCCAAAAAGGCGTACACAAAAGGATTGATCACATGATGCATGAAATACAATCGAAAAAAGAAGAAATATGTTGCTTTCTCATCCATCGTAAGATTCTCCAGAATGTTGTAGTCACTGGCAATCAGCGACAGTAGAGTTAGGTAAAGAACAGTGCTGACGAAGAAGACCGTGGACAAAATGAACGTTATCAATGTCTTTCTTTTAACGTCATTATTTATTTGAAATGATGCTACCTTTCTCTTGCCATAATTTATGTTTACATGGACATCATCGGAAGATGTTGAGATGGATCTTACTTTTTCACTTTCTTCAATTTTGATATCCTTTAGTTTGAATAAGTTATCAACTATCTTTTCCGCCTGCAGAGTATCTAGGGCATTGTTTTCAATGGTTTTATCGACTTCTGTGTTCTTCATGGCCGGATTTGGTAGTGTGTTCTCTGATCTTTTATCAGGATAACCTTTGGGATCTTCACAATCTTCATCTACTACTATTATGCTCGTTTCTAGACTTTCGTCATTTCTTTTGTCATCAATTCTTTCTTCATTCGTTTTACCAGCATTGTTAATCTTGAAATTTTCCTTCTCTGATACGTGTGGCACGGTGACATTCCTATCAAGTATATCTGCAGCGATTGGCCTCGTCGCATGTGTTGTATGCATATTTTCTCGGATTTTACGGGCAATTTGAAAGTACAACACAGCCATGACCACCATAGGTATGGAAATTATCACCGCTGTTGTGCTAGAGTAAATGAGTGGATGTTCTGTGCTTTTGTATTTCTCGTCTGTTTCACATGACGTCACATTCACTGTACTGTTTTTGTATATGGCATTGCCATGTTGTACTCCCCAGTAAAATGTCACAGGTGTTGCGACTATCCCGGCAATGACCAAGGTGCAAATGCTCAAGAATATTGCCATCTTGGGTTTAATTTGCCGTCCAAGAGGTTTACAGACTTTCCTGTATCTGTCGATTGCTATCAGCAATAGACAAAGGGCAGAGGCACAAACTGTAAATATATTAAAGAATGACTTCGCTTTGCAGATCTGAGGCACACGATAGGTGTACCAGAAACTCTGTGTAACGATCTCTCCCGGAATGGTTGTTAGACAACTTGTCAGATCAATTGAAGCTAAACACAACACAAAATATTTAAAATTACATCTGTGATACTTGCTTGAGAACACATAGAGAACCAGTACATTCCCAAAGAAACCAACACAAGCTTCTATACCAACAAAAACCGTAACAGGTAAAACAGCTTTTACAAAGTCACTGTTAAGTTCCTCAGCAAGACTGCTGTTGTGTGAAAGGTTTCCCATTTGAAAACAGAAAACGAGGATTTCAAACCAATTCGACAGATAAATTTCCTCATCACTTTCTTAAATCAGTAATAGTTGTTCTGACTTGTATGTTGAAATAAAAATTTATTCCGTGACGAACTTATTCCGAGACGAATCTACTGTTATAATTTGTATGTACTCAATGCATGACTAGGAAGTAAGTCTGCGGTCACTTTCGTGCCATTGATACACAATATATATCAATGAGAAACATGTACATAACAAACGTGACCAATAATAGAAATAAAATTGATCTTTTGAAAATCATCATAATATATATGAATTATTAGGTGTCTTGTGCAATAAGAATGAAAAAAGTGTTTTGCAATTTTTGAATGAATGATCGTCATAAAAATGTTGAAAATCTTTTTAACGATTACTTTACCCTAGTCGACCTGCAGTATTGGAACAAACATGGTTTATCTAATTTGGTCCCAATTGATATCAAATGTGTGGACATGTATATATTTTATCTGGGTGAGGAAACTCGTTGTGGTTGGACAGAGATAAATTAAAAACTTTACGGGAAAATATCTCTTGATAGCATAAAGGGAATTCTTAGCACAAATCATTCAGAACTTATTACGCAACTGTGCTGTATGTACAGACGTTTGTGTGAATTCAACTCATAATAAAAAATAAGCAACGATAAAATGCAAAAATCACTTAAAAATACTGTCTAAAATCAATTAAAAAACCCACTTCTATATAAAATCAATATAAAAAAATTCTATAAAATATCAATACTAAAAATTTCTATATAAAATCAATTTTAGAAAAGCACATTAACAAGATATGCAAAAAAAGAAAAGTATGTATATGTATATATATATATATATATATATATATATATATATGTGTGTGTATGTATGTATGTATGTGTATGTATGTATGTATGTATGTATGTATGTATGTATGTATGTATGTATGTATGCTTGTGTCTGTCTGTCTGTGTGTGTGTTTATAAGTCAACTTTCTGTAAATATTTCATAAACTTGGAAATTATAATGGACATATGGTAGTTTTATTAGCATTGAGTTTGATGTATTAAATGTGTTTGATTTTCTGCAATTCAATTCTATGCATTTTGAATCTGCATGTATCTTATCATACTAGCAAAGCAACCACGTTCCAAATTGAAACTTTCGGTGGACATTTTGGATCCTAACAGAAATATAAACCTAGAATATCTGAAAACGCATGGCATTGGCATTTGAGCGCTACAATAGGTGAGGGAATCAAGAATATAATAGAGAATGATTTCTCTCCTGCAACCGTGCATGCTGAGAGTGATAAATGGGAATTAGTGAGGATTTTATTGTTTATTTCCTGTGACTTTCAGCCAAGAAATACAATTTTTTTAAGGAAATGATCTTTCCCAGTTATGGAGCGAAGCAGCTAAGTGGGTTTGGATAAGAACCATGACCCTGGCATTTTGAATCAGATACTCTACTAACTGAACTACCACGGCCCAAACTTTCTTTAATATCATATAGTGTGTTTTCTTTAAGAATGTTGTATCTTTAAAATTTAGTCGTTAAAAAGAAAGTTACTTTACAAAGTCCGAAAACTTTAGACATCAAATCAATAGCTGCCATACTGAATTGTTCAAAGTTTGTGTATTGCTAGGAAGTTATATGACTCATATGAAGATCGCAATTTAGCTCAAGTCAGCAGAGGAACTGAAGTATCTCAGATGGTCGGGTTTTATCCTCGCCCAGGCCAGGTTATTTCTTTATGCGGCGTGTCGTTGATCTCCAATTGCCTTGGTATAATACTACCAAATAATAGTAACGGTAAAATCATGTCAACCAAAATGATGTAACACAATCTACTCTCATGTATACATATAAAATTTAGTGAGGACCAGATCAAACTGTATTTGCTAAATCCAAACTTCATAGAAAGGAATTTCGATTTTATAAGAAGCAACCAGCAACCGTTTTAGGCTACATGTTGAGAGATGTGAGGCAGAGAGAATAATTAATGTGGTTGTGCTTTTGAAACGATTGGAATCTTTTGCAGAATATTTACTTGTTGAGTACGGTTTTCACATGTTTGTGTGAATGACTTTTTAAATTTTATATTAATTTTTTTATTTGGTTTTGAAAGCTTATTTTTTACATTTTAGTGATTGATTTTGTTTTCATTCATTAATTTTCATTTTCAAAAAATTGTTTTTCGTCCGTCCGGTTTCATTTTTTTATTTTAATGACGCTCCCAACATTATCTGAGATACTGCTAATGGTTTATCTATAAATATCAGATATTTGAATATAGCCACTAGGCATCGGGTCAACATAGATGTCATCTTGATGATATAATTTTGGGTGTTGGATAGAAAATGACTTTATATTGGTCACTAGATAATGCTTGTTGGATGGTGTATGAAGGATATAAGTCAGTACAAGCGGCGTGTTGATGTTATAATGGTGTTAGTAGATGAATATGTTATAGTCACTACACATGGCATCAGTACACAATTAATAAAATCCGGTTCAGTACGAATGTAGTCCCAATGTATTTTTAGATCACTTTTTCCTGTCTCCTTTTGGTGGTGATACTAGAGTTAGATTTTGGCATTCTTGGTAAGGATTTAAAGGCAATTGTTTATTCTTTGGAATTTTAGCTTATGGTGTGGTTGTCTGAGTGTATTTCGGCGACAGTGCATATTGAGTAATAAGGTCATGGTGATGATCCGGAAGTGAAATCTGTGTTCCGTTGCATGCATGGTGTTTTGCTTACAATTCAGCCTCTCAAAAAATGCAAGTCAACCCTTGACAAGAACTTCGCCGTAAAGTCATCTTCGAAGGTATTCTAGATTAACATATGATTTGTATTGATTGTCACCCAGTGGAAAGTTCAGTACTGAGAAACAAATGTTGAGACTATATAGTAAAATTAATTGTGTTCTATGGACACATGGCCTGCTACCAAGTTTAGGTCAACAACTTGTAATGACGTAGTCTCAATGTTAAATTTCCGTTAGAGGTCTAAGGGCCCCATTTGAGTTCAACCACTTCTAAAAATGGAAAAATGTAGCTTGCCTTCTCAATTTCATTTTTTTTTCGTTTGTCACAGGACCAATAAAAATATATTTGGTTTCCGCTCCATATGACCTTACTTTTTGATGGATTTGGAACAAATAGTATATAATGCTAGTTTGAATGTAGCAAAAAACAAAAGAGACTTTACCTGCTTTTTTGGAAATTTGATTACTCTCAACTATCCAAATGCATTCGTCAGAATTTCAAAGATTAATGGAATGTGTGCCATGTTTGGAAATCTATTAATATGTAATACATGTACAGGTTAATCGTGCTAAATTGGTTATAATTTACGGTTGCGGATTTTACGTTTTTCTTATAATAAAACTAAGAAATGTATCTGTAATATTTTAGCATATATATATATATATATATATATATATATATATATATATATATATATATATATATATATATATATATATATATATATATTGGCTAAATCAACTGATATAAAGAATACAAATCATATAGCGAATAACAACCCTTTCAAGCCTACTGGATCCACCAAGGGATCACGTTTGTCAGGAATTGATTAAAATAGATGCAATAAACTGACGACGAATAGTACGAAACTAGTAATTAACTAGCCTAAGCGCTTTCGACTCTTAATGAGTCTTTTTCAAAGACTTAATGAGTTCCGAAACCAGGAAGGAAAAGGAATCATACTGGATACGCCGCCTTAGAATATTGAAAGCAAACGGTCTAAACCAAGAAGACTAGAAAATAAAAACTATGCACTAGCAGAATTTAACATTTTCTAAATCTTCTTATTATCCTTCAATTTTTACTATAAGAATAACCGGTATAGAATCAAATATCCAGGATATAATCTGCGTTACATAAATGTACAAAAAGTAAATATAGATGTCGCTTTGGCTTGTAGACTTTTAGGGAATTATATACCGTTTTCAGTTTCCGCAACTAGCCTATACAAGCTGGTTGTATTTATAGTTTTAACACATGTGGAGACAGCCATGTAGAGATTTACAAACACAACGTTTTTGTGTTTATTTGTTTGTCGTATATATGCTTTGTATTTGCCTTTGAAAAAGACTCATTAAGAGTTGAAAGTGCTTAGCCTAGTTAGTTACTAATTTCGTACTGTTCGTCGTCAGTTTATTGCATCTATATATATATATATATATATATATATATATATATATATATATATATATATATATATATATATATATATATATATATATATATATATATATAGTTTACATTTGGTCTAAACGTAAACATTGCCAATTGATCTCGGTCTCGCCTTACTGTACGCCAATAGATAATTGATAACAGTTATAAACATTGCCGTATTTATAAGCAAGAGTTCAAATTTATGTCGATCGATAAAGAATACTGTAACTTTGGCAGGTGAAAGATTAATTAGATTTACGGAGGCAGATTCGTGTTAGATCGTTAATCTGCAAGGATTTTAATATCTGTGTCGCGAGAGTAAGTGATTCTTAATTAAGCCTTCGTTTATTTAAAACTGAGACAAGCTAGAAAGAAAAATTTGACTTCGATATCAATCACGTCAGTAGTAATAGGGGGCAATATAGCCTAAATAAATTAGCATTAAAACACTCATGGGTCTGTATAGCCTTAATATTTTATAGCCAGATTGAAAAGCCTCGGCCTGTATATCCTCAATAGGAATTTTATATTAGCCCATTTTGGCTTCTATGTGGAATGGCTCAGGTGTGATGACGTCACGGTACTGAACACCGACAATAATGTATCAAGTCGCCGATCTAAATACATGCAGCTACACCTACTCTAGGGAGGAACAAATACAGATATAAAAGAGACATAGAGAAATAGATAAATAAAGCGATAGGACACATAGATATAGATATATGGCAAAATGTTTTGAAAATTAAAATCTTTTCGAGGCATTGGAAGTGGCCTCGAAAAGAGCCTTTGCTTGCTAACACCATTTCGTTAACATACAGGGCATCTCACTGATCTTCTTCTCTTTCTCAGACCTCGTCTCACTTATGGTCCGTAGATGAGGACTCTCTTTATACATCCTTGTCTCTCCACATATATCCTTCATTTCCAAAAGGCTGTATCAGTGATCTTGTTAATGGTCCATGATGATCTGAAATACATTGGATAGCCCGGATTGAACGGCATCGATGATACGAGGGTAGACGTTTCTACATTGGTCCACATCCTTTGCGACTAGAACAGGAAAAAGGGAACAAAGTGAACGGCGTTTATGTATAGGAGGAAAGCTGATCGAAATGGATTGAAATTGTTCACCAATCAAAACACGCGTTACAAAATTATGTCACTTCGCGGAGAGAGAGCTACCAGTGACGTCACATTCCCAATATACCGGTAGGTACACTAACGTTTGTACGCAGTGAATTGATGCGACATTGTTTGGTGAAACATGACGGAACCTAGCAAGATAATTAATTGGCGTGCACCGGATCTGAAGGCGAAAAGCGATGGTATAGCAGCAACTACTAAAATTAACACAGTGCAACTTCCCGAAGAGGTTGAGTTCAACTGGGGTTTAAAAGATTTTCTCCATTCACAAGAATTTTTTTCCGTTTTCCGACACCTGCACCTTCGCCACTTTCTGCTTTACCACACGTCGATGAATTTAGACAGATACAGAAAGAATAATTAGAGAAATGATTACAGCAATAGAAAGAGGCAAAACAAGCATTTCTCCTTGAACAGCAACAGCGAGAAGAAGAGGCAACAAGGAAATGACAAGATGAATCAAAATAAAGGCTACAAGAGGAGAACAATGAAAGTCAAACGGTCACGGTATTCTTATATATTTTGACAGAGATAAGAAGTCTGAAACAAATGTATAAAACTTCTTTTTTACGACCCAAGAGAAAAAGACCTTCCCGAGCCAAACAGACTAACCCTGTGACCACACCAGTGATTTATATGAAATCATTGACAGGAGTAAGTCCACAAAAAGGCGTTGGCAGTGGCAAAGGCTTAAATCAGTTAAAGTGGATTGCTTCTCGTTCATGAGATTGTTCTAAGGAAAAAAACGCACCCGACGGTCCTTTTCAGGGCCACCCATTTCTTTCTTTTGCCAAAATGAACGAAAACTCAAAATCCCTTGTTTAATCATATGATGCGTCTGTCTTGAAAAAGTTAGCCTTAATACCAGTTAGCCCAAATACTAGAGGGCTATTAATATTTCGGTATTTTTGCAAGGAGCTGCCAAGGATGAATACCAGATTATGGTATCCACTGAAGTAGATGACTAAGACACGCTCAAGAAGCGCTATTACGGCAATATGAGTTGTCTGATGAAAGTTTCCGCAAAACTTTTCAAAGAGTCGTCTAAGAAAACAACGGAGAGCCATGCACAATCTCACACTCTTATGTGCGTGCTCTTCAACAAATGGATGAAAATGACAGGAGCCAAGCTTGCTTATGAAGGCGTATCGGAAGATATCTTGAAAAAAACTTGTCCTCAGTACGTATCGGAAAAACCTGATAATATTTTTGGCAGGGCATGATTTCGCAACTTTAGGTGATATTAGTGTAATGGCTGAGCGAGATGAGAGTACACACTTTCGCCCAACCACCTGGAGTGACATTGATCAAACCACAACATCCCTGACTTTAGGAGAGCTAACGGTTTGACACCTCTTAGGCGGAATGCTCAAAATGGTGGGAAGCCAAGGGCTTATAATCTCAGCCGTGATCAGTTCCGTGGCTCAAGTAAGTCCAGAGGTGTAGATAAGGTATCTCCTGGTAAAAGAAAAAATGAAGCTGTGTTCTAAGGTTGCAACAACCCTGGCCATTTTCTTAATAACTATAGGAAGTATCGTCCCACGATAAATGTAGTGATACCAGGCACTGGTAGAAAGAGGAATCCAGTGGAATGGTCGAATACTGCAACAGCTACGGTAAATGGTGATAACGCTAAATGTTATATGATACTGGCTGTTGTTATCCAGCTTTGGTGGATAACAAATGTTTTAAACCTGCTGATTATATAGGTAAGAGTGTTTAGGTCCATTTTGCTAATAGGAGTAAAGATTCCCTTCCAGTTGTTTACATCAATCTTGAATCACCGTATGTAAAATGGCGAATTCAAGTAGCTTTCTTGTCAGGGTTGTTGCATAATGTTATTTTAGGATGTAGGTATGTGTTGCCACAACCTAATCCTATGACGTGTACACCCGTGCACATGGGGTCCGCAGAGACAAGTTCTATGAGGCGAAGGTCAGGACCGAAGCTACTGAACCCCTCGATTTCGCCCATAGATAATTTGCTACCTGGTGAATTAAGGAGACTTCAAAAAGAAGATCTTACCATTAACAGTATACGAGGATATGTAAAGGACAAGTCCGTGCGTGAGGTACCTGGCGGTGAGGTAGAGTTCGCACTGAAGCGGGGTATCTTGTATCGATACGCCCGGATAGGTTCGGAGAGGTATAAGCAGGCAATTGTACCCTGATCTAAGAAAAGAAGTGCTTAGGCTAGCGCATGAGAGTCTACTCGGTAGTCACTTGCGTGTGGTAAAGACGAGAGATAGGTTAGTGAGGGAATTCTACTGGCCATGTGTGAATATAAGGAGATTTTGTCTGTCGTGTGACAATTGTTAGCTGGTGGCACCTAAGACTTCACAACTCCCAGTGCCACTAGGAACCACCCCTCTGATTGATGAACCTTTTTTCAAGGGTGGCTATGGCTTTGATAGGTCCGATAAAGCTTGTGTCAGAAAGTGGTAATGGTTATGTGCTAATGATTGTCGATTATGCTACCTGATATCCGGAGGCCATTGCGTTAAAGAACATTGATTCAGTTACGGTTGCTGAAGCTTTGTTAGGAGTTTGGTCTAGAGTTGGTCTTCCTGACGAAATACTAACCGACCAAGGGACGCAGTTTGTTTGCCAGATGATGGAAGATGTGAACCGGTTACTCTCCATTAGAAACCTGACGACTGCCCCGTATCACCCGCAGTACAATAGTCTAGTAGAATGTTTCAATGGGACGTTAAAGCAAGCGCTAAAGAAGTTGTGCGAAGGTCGACCTTAGGACTAGGATATATACCTTCCGCGATACCTTTCTCCTAACGCGAATCTCCACAAGATAGTCCATGATTTTCTCCGTTTAAGCTAGTCTATGGGAGAACTGTGATAGGACACATGACTGTATTGAAACAGTTATGGACGGACGAGAAGGCATCCGAGGAAGTACGAACAACGTATCAGTATGTTGTTGATCTGTAACAAGCTGTAGGAAGTTTGTGACAGCCATGAAGAATCTCTATGACGCATGGTGACGTCAAGCCAAGTACTATGAATGACAAGAGGGCGAAAAAAGTTTGAAGTGGGTGACATGGTGTTTGTTCTTGTTACCATTGGAGCACAACAAACTCTAAGTATCAACGAGAGGACCGTTCGTTGTAACCGAGAAGAAGAGTGGACAGAATTACCGCATCAAGGAGAAAAGTTGTAGCACGTTAACCTTCTTTAATTCTACCGTGAAAAGGAGTCACCTACTGAGTTTGTGGTTGCTACAATTGTGACTGAAGAGCCCGAAGACAACGGAGGAGTGGCGAAGTACTTCCTAGTTGTCCTTTGGCAAGGAATAAAACATACGTCGACGTCATCCTTGACGTAACGTTAACGTCAGAACAACGTAGAGGTGGAGGAGATATGTCAGGACTACGAAAGTATCTTGACAGAGAGACCAGATATGACGGACTTGAAGGAGTTCAGTTTGAAATTATTGGATGAAACGCCTGTGAAATAGAAACCATATCCACTTCCTCATGCGAAGATAGAAACTGTACGGAACGAAATTCGCGCTATGCTTGACTTGGGGGTCATTGAACCAGCCGAATCCGCATATAGTTCACCAGTTGCTTTAGTACAAAAGAAGAATGGTCATCACCGCTTTTGTTTTGACTATTGGAAGTTAAATAGAATCACATAATTCCAAGTGGAAATGTTACCAGTTCGCAAGGAAGATCTCCAACACTTGCTTTTGCAATACCAGATGGGATCTACCAATGGGTTGTCATGCCGTTCGGGGTCCAGAATGCACCCAGTATTTTCACCCGAATGATGAGAAAACTGCTAGAACCTTTAAGAGGTACCGGAGTTTTGAATTTCATAGATGATTTGTTGTTGGCGACAGCTACTTGGGAAGAACACGTGGTCTTACTGAGAAAAGTTCTGGAACGACTTAAACAGACAGGGCTCACCGCCCGACCCTCTAAATGTCACAAGATTTCGGAGACTGGCTTATCCAGGACACACCCTCAGTGAAGATACGTTAATCTCAGAAAGTGTGAAAGTTGATCAGGTTCGGAACACCGCACGTCCAACCACAAAGACGGAAGTGCGATATTTTCTAAGACTGGCAGGTCATTATCGTAAATATGTTGTAAATTTCAGAATTATTGCTAGTCCATTGACCGACTTGACAAGGAAGAAGGTTCCGACTAAAGTTATTGAGACCGACGCTTTTGAGAAAGCATTTCAGACATTGAAAGATAGGTTGACGTCAGACGCCGTAGTTAGATTGCCGGATGAGACAAAGGACTTTGTATTACGTACCGACGCTTCTAAGACTGGTTTTGGTGCAGTTTTACTGCAGGAACATGATGGGGACTTATTCCCTGTTGCATATGGGAGTAGAAGTTATGTCCCGCTGAGCGTAATTATTCGGTTACCGGAAGAGAATGCCTAGCAATTATCTCTCTAATCTCTAAATTTTAGCGCTACCTGTATGGGCGAAAGCTTATTCTTGAAACTGACCACCAACCTCTTACTTATTTGGCCCAAGCTAAATTGACTAATGGTCGTTTCATGAGATGGTCGCTGTTTCTTCAACAATATTAAATTCGATTGTGGTACATTAAGGGAAGTTCTAATGTAGGAGCAATCTGTATGAATAGATTAGTTAATTCTGAGGTGAAGAGGTAACTTCAGGACATGTAAACAATGTCTTGATTTGCAACTTAAAAATAAGGAGAGCACAATCCCAGATTTTGCTCCTAAAAGGAGGGCTATGTTATGTGTCAAATTTTGAAGACTTGGGGAAACTTAAGGTTAAATAACCTGCACTTTTAAGTTTAACATAGTCAAGCTAAAAAGGTCTTGAAAAAGTTCACTGATTATTTCTTTATTTCATCTCTGAACACATAAATAGGGTTAAGTTAAGCCTCAGTAGCATTCGACTGGGTCATCTTGCTAGTACAGTGGCACGCGCGCAATAGAAACTCAACCGTAACTGTTCAAAAAGGGGCGCACGTCAAATAATTAATTTTTTCAAAGGAAGCTAATTTCAGCATATTTTAGGTTAGTGAATTCTGAGACAGACATGATTATTTGGAGAAATATTTTTTAAACAGTTATTTCTGACTGGTCATGGAAATTAAGGGCGTACACATTGGGAAACAATTTAGGGCTACCACTTGCCGTTTTTTCTTGAAAAAAGTCTAAGTCTGACTCCAGAGAAGCCAAGAGAGTAATTTGTTATATGGGAACTCGTAGCAAAAGGGCTAGACAGCCGTCGTAAAAGGAAGGACAGGCTATAGGCTAGGACACTTCGTTTGGAAATAAACGGTATTAAGAAATCAGCTTAAAACTGAGAGAGAGAGAGAGAGAGAGAGAGAGAGAGAGAGAGAGAGAGAGAGAGAGAGAGAGAGAGAGAGAGAGAGAGAGAGAGAGAGAGAGAGAGAGAGAGAGAGAGAAGCAGGGATAAGTCAAGGAACTCAATGAGTTAAGTGGAAAGACCACATCTACGAGAGGTCAAAATAATCAAGGGTCGAAGAGGACCAAAGCACATACTAGACGTGGAGTCAAGACGAGAAGGAGGCAGACCAAATGATGCTGTCTGAGCGTGGGAATTGCACTCAAAATTAAACACTCGTGATATGATGAAAATTGGACTGTGACTAAATTCTGTCACTGTAAATCAGTTGGCTGGTAAAGTGAATTTTAGCTATGCATTACTTGTTTGGAAAGTGAATTTTGGTTATGCATTGATTGAGTACACTTTTTTAGTAACTCTGTTGGATGAAAGTGATTTTCTTTTGATTATATATTAACTGATTAAAATTTTGTGTTTTATTTATTGAAAGAGGGCTCGTTTTTTTTATATATTTCTTTCGATAATTTGCTCAGCTAACTTTAACGTTACATCTATCCATCCACACTGGGAAATAAAACCGTGGAGATCATTCCCTAGCTAACAACGCTGAATGAATTAAGGAGAGTTTTAATGTAATGTTTTAAACCCAGCCCCACCCGCTCATACTGAGCCAAAGCTCTCCTTTATTATACATTTAATCCCATGGCCCAGAACCATTCGTCCACTTAAACACACCACTGAAAAAGTGGTCCAGAACCATCCCATCTTAGCTGCGTATGGCTACAGCTATATAAAAGACCTTTATATGTATTAAAATGACCGCTTCTTTAAACATGTTCCATAACCACCCCGTTTTATGCACTGGAGTGACCCCTCGTGAAAAAGTAATTAAAACTCTCCAATCTACCATACTACTCACTTATAGTTATATAATTAGTACCATTATACCTGTACACAAATATATGACTGTTGAGGAGATTAAGATGGCTCTTTTAGTCCACCAGGGTCTTCAGCATGTTATCAAATCGATACATTCTGTAGATTGGAAACATTCATACAAACAGCACAAAACTTTGGAAAAATTTTCAAGACTCGGATATGAGCTAACAATCATTCTAGTTACAAATGGTGTTGTCCTACTGTGTGACAAGAAATCAGTAACACCAAAGGGTTACAATACAGAGTGATAGAACTAGCACATGAAGGCTATCAATGCATATTCAAGACAAAACAACTGCTTCGTTGGAAAGTATGGATTCTTAGTATTGAAAAAAAAATAGAGGATTAACGTCGAAGTTGTATACCATGCCTTACAGCAACTCCAAAGGAAATGACGGAGCCGCTAAAAATTACAGTTATACTAGTCAAGCCTGGTGTCTGATTAGCTTGGATTTCAGTGGCCCTCTTTCACCAGGAGTCTACCTAATGGTACTTGTTGATAACTTCTCAAGGAATACAGTTGTTGAAATTATTAACTCAACATCGACAAAAACTGTCATCCCGCAACTTGACAAGATATTTTAAATGTTCGGAATACTAGAAGTTGTAAAAACGGATGCTGGCCCTCCATTCAATGGACAAGAGTTTACAAAGTTTGCAGAATACGTTGGGATTTAGCATAGGAACGTCTCACCTTTATGACCTCAAGCTAAAGACGAAGCAGGCATGTTTATGAGAACAACTGGAAGAGAAACTAAAGCAGCTAACGCAGAGTACAAAAGTCGGAAACAAGAAATGTACAACATTTTATGTAATGACGGAGCCAAACCTCTTGCAACAACCAACAAATCTCTTGCCTAGGTGCTACATGGACGAAAAGGGAGAACTAAATTCCTAAGTATACAAATCAAATCAGAAGACAACAAAGCCAACTAAACCGATACTGAGACAAAGGAAAAGATAAAGAGCGATGCAGATCAAACTCGAAAAGTGAAGCCAGATTTGAATTTGGAGACAGTACTTTAGTAAAGCAAAAACAGCGAGACATTCAACCCCAGACCGTATCAAATCATCAACAAAACATAATGTATGGTAACAATAACGTGTATCTCGTCAAGCTGAACTTAAACTCTACCATCAGTAAAAACACAGAATACGTTTAGGACATGACCATGTGAACTTTAAACCTACTTTATCCAGTTTTACGTTGATCATTTTG
Organism: Potamilus streckersoni; assembly: GCA_016746295.1. Taxonomy (NCBI): domain Eukaryota; kingdom Metazoa; phylum Mollusca; class Bivalvia; order Unionida; family Unionidae; genus Potamilus; species Potamilus streckersoni. Next base: position 187,659 of record JAEAOA010000551.1, on the reverse strand, counting down.
TAATGTATCAGAGAATTAATACACAAATTGATCATATTCATGAATTTCTGCTGAGTTTCTGTTGTTAGAAAATGTTTGATTATTATTAGGATTAGTTCCAAACATAGTAAATAAGTCTGACATAAAAGTGTGGAATTAAAGTTCTAGAAGCAGTGCTATATGGTAATATAGTTAGCCCACTGCTGAATCCGCAGCACAGAGATTAGAGATAAGACAGAAATATGGAGTGCTAGATGTAGGCCTGAAAAAGTGTCAGTTACAGTACGTATGCTGTGGACTAAACGTGTATCTGTAGAAACAGGTCTTTACCTCTTTAATTTATAAATTCAAAGGACGCAATGAATAGTTATTTCCTGTCAATCAAACTGGGTACATTGATCAATAAAACAATATATATATATATATATATATATATATATATATATATATATATATATATATATATATATATATATATATATATATCGGTATCACCGCTTAATTACGCTTTGACGGTTTATTTCTTGTTACAGTGCAGAGAAATGTGATAGATTTACACAGAAAGTTACTGAAAATTTATCAGAAAAATGGTTCGCCGTTGTGCTTCTAGGACATGCGTTATTATAAACGAATTCAAGACAGTTAAAAAACTAAATATTTCAATACTAAACACCAGCAAGGAAAAATTCGTTAGAAGCAATATGTTATTTATAACCATGTCTTTATATAAATGCACAGAACTGTTAAAATAGTGATTTTTTTTTGGTTGTGCGTGTAAAAATGTTGAATACAATTTTATGCTCGTTGCTTATGTTCGAATTGTATAATATTTGAGTAATAATTTTGCATACAGTGAAGAAAATGTGTGAATTCGATTTAAGATTTTATCTTATTGTTACCTTGGTTTAAAATAAAAATGCTGCATCATGCTTCTACAGTGATCATTTTATTAACGTTTTCAAAACTGAGCATTAAATCTGATGTCAATTTGACAAAACACCCCCCTTGTAACTTAAAATCGGATTTTTACATCAAATATTTTAAAATGTTAAATTTAATTATTTTGACAACAATGTATATAATGGAAGGTTTCTAAGAAATATTTTAACTTTTAGAAGAGATGGAACTATAATAAAATATTTATGTCTTTATTAGGCTTGAGACTTAAAACAACCCATCAAGTTATGTCATCAAATTTATTTAAATATTTTTCTTCCTGACTCGAATACGACTGATCTCTTGCAATTTACTGATTTTATAACACCTGCAAAATGTTACATCAATGAAGATGAAACCAGTCACACAAATTGGCTAACAAAGGTAAAAGCTGATGTAAATATATCCCCCTGTCCACGTGCCTGTTGTGGCTTATTTTGAAGCGACATTATTAATTCCTTCTTTATTAAGAGATTAAGAAAAAAGATAGTTTTAAAGGATCTGATACTATTTAAATTTACTGGCTTATCAATGATACCCTTACAAAATGGTTGATCTGTCAAACTGATGATACACGTTGCCGATGAGTTAAGAAGGTAAAATATTCCTTACAATCACAAAGGAAACTTTGAATAAATTGTTAAATTATTTATTGTAATTTTAGTAATTGTTTTCCTAAACATAATTAAATTATAAACTCTTGATTTAGAATGTACTTGTTTTATTCCTGTATGACATTATACATGTACGGTATAAATTTATACTGGTGCAAATATATAACGAAAGTTTTGTTTTATTCATTTTTTAAATGTAACCATACTAGAAATTCTGATAATTAAAAAATATATAAAATTTTGCAAGAATAAAGATTTTGTTATATTGTCTTTTCTAACAAAGTGTCTTCAAGTTTGTGATGCTGTTCGTTCTTCATAGATCGTAAGCAAGGTACTGCAACTTTTACCTGATTTTCGCTATCAAAAATCCTAATTTCATGAATATATACATGCATGTAGTAGTTAAAGCCTTTCTTTAACGCACGATCTAAAGGAATCTTGCAATCAGGATGGAAAGTGTCAGAAACAGTGTCGAGAATATTGTCCGCTGAATCTGTAGATTATAAATAGAGGATCTCAAATGGGTAACGATTTAATATTGAATTTATTAAACAAGTTGAATAATGTCCATCTTTACCTCGCCAAGGCTCGCAAAAGCTGGACATTATTCAACGAGATTCATAAATTTAATATTAAATTGTTACCCATTTGAGATTCTCTCTATCACATAGTTTTTATTTCAGTGGAAGTTATTTAGATTGATAGAAGAACGAATAATTTCCTTCATTCTGACAGACGGTACCTTTCATTTGTGGTGCATACAATATAGTCCCAAACAAAGTTGAACTAGTAAAATTAGGCTGTACTGTTTTACAAACTATAAATCAAAGAAAAAGCTTCCATCCGAATAAACAGAACATTTTGTAACCACAAAATCATTTTTCAAAATAGAAATATAAATGCGATGTGATGCTGCCACATTGTTTTACGGTAAGCAGTCACAGTACAGCAGGCCGAAGTATACGTGGACCCTAAAATGCGTGTTTAAAAACGTTACATTGTTGCGATTTTCATGTAAAATGGATTACCGGATGCAAAAAAAAAATCCATTTACTGCAATGCATTTGTGACTTGATATTTGTAATGCTTGATTTGAAAAATAGACTGCAAACAAGACGTCAGCAAATTTATTTTTGTATCGGATTTACATCCCATATATGCTACGTAAAGAAACTTGTTGGATAAAGATCTGTCAGTTAGGAGACCCATTCATGTCCAGATTATTCTCCGAACAGAGGTGAGTTTGTTTACTTCGTTAACACTTAAACCACGCTTGTATATACGGTGGTTTCTATATCTATGTTATTGATATACGCACCACACCCACCCAACCCACTATCCCTTAGTTTTATTCGTTATTGTCGTTCTTGTACTTTTATGCCATTTTTCTTAAGATGATATTGTTAAACATGACATAATGAACCCCTGTGGGAGTAGCATATCCATATTGAGACAGCCAATATATTTCCTCAATTTCCATTTGCGAATCGGGGCCCCGAGTGGCCGAGTGGTCTAAAGCGCTGTCCGTTACGGATCACTGCCATCTCACCTCTGCCTGCGTGGGTTCGAGTCTAGGATTCGGCGAATGTGGATATGTGAGAAAGCTTGCCAGTAGCTTCTCGTGGGTCGGTGGTTCTTTCCGGTGATTTCCCGGTTTCTTCCTCCACCATTAATACTGACCGCCATGAATAGTCTATCATGTGCTGAAAATGGCGTTAAGCTCAACAACAACAACAACAACCATTTGCGAATCGAGTTAAAAAATGGCCGCCAAAAGAATTGATTCAGATCAAAACATTCCAGAAGGCGGGGTTAAAAATGTTTCCCCACGGTCGCAGCTAATCATTAAAGACACTAATGCCCAATAATTTCATAATCTCATCTGGACCAATCAGAATCACATGTATAATATCAAACATATGAACCTGTACGCACTGTAGGAAAACAATACCGTCTATGTGATAATACCGAATCTGTCATTGTCACGATAGCTTTTGAACAGCAGCAATAGTAACTAAGTGGGAGGAGCTTATCTTTCGATGTGGAACTATACATTGGGCGTTTCGAAACAATAAACATACATCTACCTAGTCTGTGTTATATCAAACGAGATTGAGATTGAGTCTGACACTGAAAGATAACTTCGAAGGTACTTTTGAAAGACTGAATTTCGCATTCACTTTCTTTCTCAGTACCGATTTTGATGCGATCACAGCTTTTGAAAAATGACCCGACCGGGTCAGAATTCAGCGAGGGTCAAAATTTATTACTACTCCTGGGTCGTTATTTAACATGACATTTTAAAAAGGGTCAGCTTTCAATGTGAATTTTTGATCACTGCCGTTGAAAAATGACCCGACCGGGTCAGAATTCGACCAGGATCAAAATTTAATACTACACCGGCAATGTAGGTGAACCACTTTTATTACAGTTGACCGTCAGTATTAAATTCCTGTTAGGGATACAACTTTATCTCGAACTGGACTCTTATCCATTAAGTTTGGCCTAGCTATCAAATCTTATTAGACTTGTGCATGAACATTTGTAAAGAAAACACATTATGTAACGCATGTAACCACGATTTAATCCGCAATTGATCAAAGTGACATCTTAAGTCTTTATCCTGCCGTGCTATCAGCTAGCTCGAGAGAAATGTGGAGTGCTTTCGAATAGTTTCATTACGTGTTTCTTGCCGACATGTTTTTAATCAGTTTCGAGACCCTGCAAACGGGTGCACACCAGATAACAATACTTATCTCTCTTAAGCCATTTGACTTTGATATTTATCTCTACTCAGCCATTTGACTATGATATTTATCTCTTATCTCTGCTCAGCCATTGGACTTTGATATTTATCTCTGCTCTGCCATTTGACTATGATATTTATCTCTTATCTCTGCTCAGCCATTGGACTTTGATATTTATCTCTGCTCTGCCATTTGACTATGATATTTATCTCTTATCTCTGCTCAGCCATTGGACTTTGATATTTATCTCTGCTCTGCCATTTGACTATGATATTTATCTCTTATCTCTGCTCAGCCATTGGACTTTGATATTTATCTCTTATCTCTGCTCTGCCATTTGACTTTGATATTTATCTCTGCTCTGCCATTTGACTATGATATTTATCTCTTATCTCTGCTCAGCCATTGGACTTTGTGATATTTATCTCTTATCTCTGCTCTGCCATTTGACTTTGATATTTATCTCTGCTCTGCCATTTGACTATGATATTTATCTCTTATCTCTGCTCAGCCATTTGACTTTGATATCTATCTCTGCTTTCAAATGAAATCAAATAAGGTAAACCCCCTTTGTTCCAGATTTATAGTTAGATGAGGTCAAAATATTCACATAGAGTTTTAAAGGATCTTGTGACGATCACTTCATCAAATTGGGAATGCTCTGCCTTTACCCAGATTCCACCTCATATCACAACTGGAAATAATTTATCAGAGATCTGATACATAATTTGTATTAATAGTCGTATTTATATATTAATTGGAATCAACATGGCGGGCAATTTTAATATTTACATTGAATGATATAACCAATACCTACAATAGATTCATATGCAAAGATTCTATTACTGGTACACAAAATATACCATTACTGAGTTAAAAACAATTCTTGATATAATATATTGATCTACGAGTTAAGTGTGATAACCACGTATTGTATTATTAACATGGGAAATCTTTCATACAACAGCGATCTTGCTTAAGAATTTAACCACAGCTATGTAAAACCTTTCTTTTTAAACCTAGGACGATCTTTTTGTCGGTATAGATGCTTGTGTTGGTTTCTTTGTAATGCACTGGTCCTCTTTGTGTTCTCTCTCAAGTATCAGAAATGTGATTTCAAATATTTCATGCTATTTTTCTAGCTTCGACCAAACTAACAAGTTCCTAAACCACCATTCCAGGAGATACGGTTATGCAGAGCTTCCGGTACACCTATCCACTACTAAAAGTCTGCATGGCGAAGTCATCCGTTAAAGTATTCACGGTCCGCGCCTTTTCATTTTGCCTCTTGCTCGTAGCGATCCGCTGATACAGGAGAACGTGCAAACCCTTCGTCAGGAAAATTAAACCACAGGTGGCACATTGATCATTACCGTGATAGTTGCAACACCTATATCAGTTTATTGAGGAATACATTACAATATCTCTAGCTTGAATTTCACATCATATCAAACAGATTAAAAATAGAAAAACACAAAACACCTACTCATTTACTCATTGACAGAAATATTCATTATCACACGAATCAAAGCATAACAAAACTGAAGAGAACGAATAAAGTAAAATCCATGTAAATAGATGTACATGCTGTCATTGTAACTTGACTTATTGCAAAAGAATGACATAATCTGGACATGAACATTCACAAAATAATAGAGTAATTAATAATGTTCATTTTATCCGTCATCTTCATAATTATCACCATTTTTATCTTACTCAGCTGTCTCCAAATGTCAAAGATGATACAATTCCGATAAGTCTTGCGTCAGCATAACTGGTGCTTTGTTTCTTCTTTCTTTTATGCTGATAGTGTTCTTTTCTCTATGTGCATTATCAAAACATACATCGGTATTTACTTCATGAATTTTGTACAATCCTCAATGTCTTGTTCGTCGATCACAATTTAAAAGTGTGAATGTTTTTTGTTTTTTTATATAAATTATTTAAATAAGTTTGAATACACAAGATGTCTTGCTGTATATTCAGCAGATTTATTATTATTATGGAATTTTTTTCACATTAAAACAACTTCATTCTGGTCCATGCCAATAGATGCATATGGATCATCAGCATCCACAAACTAAGGCTAATTACCGACATTTTTCTTGCTTATTATTAAATCTCACTCTACTAACATCACTTAATCTTTGGCCGTCAACAGGAGTAGAGCTGGGTTCTAATGCAAATGAAAGCAGTAACATGAATGGTGTATGCGGTCCCGGAGTATTCAGTCGAGAAGAAAACTGAGTTTATAGACATCATTTGATGCGGTCTGATGTATTGTTGGTTAACTTTTCAATATGGGAAGAACAACTTTCTGCAAAAGCTTTGTATTCTTTCTTCCACATTTTCAATCTGAATGGACACATAAAGCTAAATGTAGCGGGTTGACTGCAGAGTCGAAACTAGAACCTTTATCACTATTCTGACATAAAAAAAACCCCACTCGTTGCACTAACAGTCGCTACAGGCACAGAGGGAATGGTACCAGTACGGTTATCGAATCCTACCAAAGATGCAATATATTTGGAAGTTGGAGTTTGGTTTGCTCACACCACTACAGCATTATAAAAGCGCCATGTCGAGTGTTCTGCCAAGTATTTGAAGGCCAATAAGAGGTAGCAAAGCTTATGCGATCCTCAACCATAACGAGGCTAGCACCGTCTGTTAAAAGATGATATCATGAACAAAGCTACGTTTAAAAGAAATGATTAAAGAGTATCCTAACCAGGTTTGTGATTCATAGTAGTGCTTCGGTGAAACGCGAAATAGACCATCAAAAGTAGCACATTTATGAAGTACTGTAACAAATATACGAGGTAATCTCGGCCCACATGAGGTACATACTGTACTCATGGCTAGATGGTGTTATCAAGCTAAACAATCTAGCATTTAAAGACATCTTTCCCTGTGCCAACTGGGATTCCCATGGGGCGCAACATTGAGACTGCGTTGTCATATTAAGTCTACTACTTTGATAAATGACTGCTCCCAGCCTTTCGGATAACAGTAACTTTTTATGCATGGGCGATATTTTCAATTTCTAGTTAGGGTGATATCTGCAGACTGCGCAGGACTAGTCAGACTCACGAACATCTGTGGTTAACATATACCAATTCAGACTGGGATTAAACAAAGATTCAAAGCTAGAAAAATAGGCAGCTAGAAATAAATGCTACACTGTTTAAAAAAACCCAGCAAAAGTACTACCACAAGAACAGCTGATTTTACTGCTCCTGGAGCATATCAGACATGATTGCTACTACAGTAGCAGCGTTTGAACATAAAAAGCTCACAGCAGTAACATTTGCACTGAAACACACAACACACAATAAATATTGTGAGTAGAAGAAAAATTTTTTTTTTTACTGCATGACAGCCTACAGCTAAAAGGCTTGTCACATCTGGCCCTTAATAATATTACTATAAGATCTGTGCCACCATTTTGCCTTCAAAAACAAACAAATTAATAGTTTGGATATAAAAATACCAACTTTCCATCTGAATGTGATGTAATTATGATTTTTTAACTTAGCTTTAACAATTATTCAATCATATTGCTATGATATCTGCAGTGTGGCAGTTTATAGTGATGTTTAGCACTGGGACATTGTGACGCAGACATGTGGCATGATGTTCCACCCAGTCACATTATTCTGACATCAGGCCAACCAGTCCTATCTCTAACCTCTTAATGCTGAGCGTCAAGCTAGGCAGCTGTTAGTACCATTTTTGTAAGTCTTTGGTATGACTCGACCAGGGATCTAACCCACGACCTCCCGCATCCGAGGTGGACACTCTAACCACTAGGCCACCAGAGTGGTTAATCTAAAGTTCATATCATGCTGCTAAGACAGAACTGCAATGTCTACATATCCAAAAATCCAAGACCAGTAAGATCTTCACCTGAAAAAGATCATCAGGGCTGAAATTGTTTTATAGTTTGAGGCTGAGCATTTGAAGAATGGATGGTACAGCTTGGGAACCTGACTGCTCTGTGGTGGGGATTGGAATATCTTTCATCAGTCACTACTGCCTTCGTTGTGATTCTTTTTGAAACCACTGCTTTAAGTTATGCTTTAATTTCAGTACCTGTTAATTTTATCAGGTGCTGACTATCTATGACAGGTGAAAAAAACTACACACATCAAAAATATAAATACCATCATGAACTTTAATAAAGCAGAGACTAATGTTTTCAGGATCTGTTTTAATAACTATTATATTCATCCACCCCTAGAAGTTAGATTTTACTGGGTGAAAATCACAGCCTTTGAGAAACTTAAGAGTGACCACCAATATTACATGCATAGTTCATATATAAAATAATTACCTTGACTAGCCACTACAGGGGAGATCTCATATAAACAGCATGCAGCATTCAGTCTATTACAATAAACTAGTATACAGTCCACATATTTAATTACACAGTTAACCTGATGAGGGTAATCTATCACAATAAAACAGCATTCATTCCACCCATCTAATTACACTTTTAACCTGTAGAGGTAATCTATCACAATAAACCAGCATGCAGTCCACTCACCTACTAATGCTACTAATACAGTTAACCTGGTAATCTCTCACAATAAACCAGCATGCAGTCCACTCATCTAATTACACAGATAAACTGTTGCAGTATTAATCTATCACAATAAACCAGCATGCAGTCCACTCATCTAATTACAAAGTTAACCTTTTTATGATAAACTACCAAAATAAACTAGCATGCAGTCAGTTTACTGGTCTAATTACAATTAACCTGTTGAGGGTAATCTATCACATTAAACAACTAGTCATATGATCAGTTTACGATTGAAAAAGCATATTTAGTTCTGTTTCAAATTGTACAAATCAGAAATAGAGATCGGAGTCAACTAGGATGTATACAGCATGGAAGAATCCATGTGGTCATGAGCTAAGCACAAATTATTAACCAATAATGTCAAAGCAAAAATATAGCACAACAACCTTTTTTTGTAACAGAATGCATCCGATTCTCATGGTTTATATATGAAACAAAAATGGTACCCACTAAATAATTTCAACCATGCCACAGAAGACCAAGATATAGATCACAGAGACTGCATTTTACAAAAGTATAGTACCACTCGATTTCATCCAATCACAAAGTTCCAAGTTAGAGAAGCATGAAATATAGGTCACATTGGCCTACTTCTGTGATGATATTGTGCACTCATCAGGACAGATCCTCCCCCTCACCAAGTTTCATGGTACCTTAAATAGTATATATGTACACACAGGATCACAAACCCCCAGCTAATTGTAAAAGCTTAAACAATGTATAGCTAACATATATTAAGTTAAAAAGTTATACTTAATAAATTAGCCAGTTGATGCCATGAAACCTACCCTAAAATAGTGCTTAGGACCTAAGAAGAAAGATACCATTAAGACTGTATATATGTATATGCTTTTAAAAGTTTGTGAAACTTTGTGTGTGTGTGTGTGTGTGTGAGAAAGAGATTTGGATTTTTAACATAGCTTTAAAAATTTTTCATTCATATCACGATGATGTGTGCAGTATAGCAGTTTATAGTGATATCAGGCATTGGGGCATCATGCTGCAGACATGTAACAACTTTGCAATGGATTTCCATTACACTTTACATATAGCTTTTGTACAATGTTAATAGTAATATGTTACAAGGTACATATTTAACCTTGAAATCACTTTTTCCTATGGGTACTCCTTAAGTAATAAATAATTGTGGAAACTGATTCAGTGAGAAAAAGCTTGAATATGTTGACAAAAAATTTCATTGTGGAAATTATTGTTAATATGTTGACAAAATATTTCATTGTGGAAATTATTGTTAAAACAATTTCAGTATAATTACATTTTTATTCATATCAAAATATGCAGATTTCATTGTTTATTTGAATCATCATAATTTCAATGCAAAACAACAATAACCTATCAGTGAAATGAATAAGAATCATAGATGAATCCATTATTTGCAAGTATAAATTAAAACCAATGAAAAAACCTGTCACAATAAGCATAATGCATGCCTTGTTTTGGATTTTAATGAAAAATTTCTGATTGCTAGAATTGTTTATGTTACCAAAATTACAAATAGCATTGTTGAACTCAAGACAACCAAAATATTAAGTTATTTATAATCAAATCTATCCTGCAATCATTATAGTGGAAAACCCCTTTTCCAGGGGAAATAACTCTAAGTGGGACTGAAACTATAAACTATAGTCTAGGAAGCACAAAGCAAGCTGTAAGAGCTACCAGTGGGACTCCAGTGGGAATTCCAGGGAAAGGTCCACTGGAACCTGCAACATCGATATGAGAATAAGGAAGTTGCTTTTCTGAATCCAAGCCATGCTGAAGAAAAAGAAACAGAAAGCTTTTATTCTAAATTGATATAATTAATTATATACTAAAAGGATACAAATTTTTTACTAATCCAATACATATGAGATAATGTAATGAGGAAATCATTGGTCATGATATCATTTCCTCTGCTTGAAAACATTTATCTAACATATACATCTAAATCACTACAAGTTACTGATATAGGTGATCAGAACTTGCAAAATTAATTTATATAGTCAGACAAATGGGTAAATTAATGAATTGGTTAAAAAAATAATTGAATTTATCTGTTCCTGAATATAATTCATGTTGTGAGACATATGGATAATATAATGAATTACCCAGATCTGCCACTGTACAAGGCACTAATAGATCTGTCTATGCTTTTTTGTTAGCAGTTATCAGTTTACCAGCAACCTAGACTATTATCTACTAGAATATTATGTTATGTCAGATCAGGGTCAATGCTGTTAACATTTTAGACCTGACCCATAAGCAAGCATAGTTTATTCCTGTAAGCAATTCATATTATTATTCATGTCTCACTTTAAAAAAAATCTGGAACCAATTTCCTCAATTATTCTTTAAAGTGATTCATTTACTCAAATTCCTTGTTGGTCTGGTGTAAAAGGGGGTCAGAATAAGTGTATGGATTAACAGGGTCTGATTATACAATGGATTGTACAATGGAAAAGCTCACATGTTATTCAAGTTTCTTTGTCATTTATATCATGTTTCTAAGGCAATAAATATGTTTAAACTGTCTTAGTGTGCTTTCAAAGTTAGCATTGTTTAAAATTGTCATCAGCACTGATTTATTTTTTTGATAAATCTTTCATGCAAAAGGGTGTATAGATTAACAATGACATGATTAACTGCTCATAATCATGCAGTGTCATTTTTGTTTCCTTTTTCTGGCAAACATCTTGAAAACACAATAAAAGCAGAAAATTGGACTTCTTTAAGATTCATGAGCAAAGAAAATGTGCTAGTGAAACTATGATAGAACAGGGTTTATACCAATCAGGAAAACCAAAATTCAATGATTTTTCAAAGACCAGTTCTCATTTTTCAAGGACTGTTTATGGTATCAAGTGTTCTGTTTCAATTACGTATTTAAATACAATAACAATACAGAACTAAATGGGGTTAGGGACCTCTAACTTGTCAAGAAAATAAGGGAGGGCAATAGAACAAAAATGGAGGAGGATTTACATATCACTTCAATATCAATTTATCTTTCTTCAAGATATATTCTGTTGGAGTTCTACAGAAATCAAAATCCTTAAAAGCAGTTGCCACAACCAATTCTTCAGAGCTTAATCTGTTCCTCATGAGTGTATGAATAATGTTCTGTGATGGGGGACAGCCCTGCCGATAGGGCATATACATAGCTACCTTAGCCAGCTGCAAAAAGTCTGGAAACTATTCTAGGTGGATATTAAATACATAGTTCATGGGTAATATCTTTTTGATTCTTTGCCTCCAAACTAAGAATTTTTACTAGCTAAAAATTTACCAATATGGAAAGTATCGCTATTATTACCTCTTAACCTCTTTCAGAGAGTTAAAGTTATTTGGCTCACAATGGAAATGAAAATGTTCCTATAGATGCCATATTGTGAAGTTCATACCTTGTCCAGTCCTGATGCCATAATGAGAAAAGCCCCCGGTGACTGGTGACCACGATCTGTCATACTAGATGGCATATTGTTACACTGTAATACATCTTCATACTCTGATTTTCCACGATGGAAATTAAAGTCCTGGAAAAGTTTGAAATATATTAGTAACATCTCTCTATGATGGAAATTACAGTCTTGAAAAAGTTTGAAATATATTAGTAACAGCTCTTTACGATGGAATTTATAGTCCTGGAAAAGTTTGAAATATTTTAGTAACATCTCTCTACGATGGAAATTATAGTCCTGGAAAGTTTGAAATATATTAGTAACATCTCTCTATGATGGAAATTATAGTCCTGGAAAAGTTTGAAATATTTTATTTAAATCTCTCTACGATGGAAATTATAGTCCTGGAAAGTTTGAAATATTTTAGTAACATCTCTCTATGATGGAAATTATAGTCCTGCAAAAGTTTGAAATATTTTATTTAAATCTCTCTACAATGGAAATTATAGTCCTGGAAAAGTTTTAAATATTTTAGTTACATCTCTCCACAATGGAAATTATAGTCCTGGAAAGTTTGAAATATATTTAGTGACATCTCTCTACACAGGATGCTCAAGGAAAAAAAAAAGTTCTAACTATATAGAGAACTGATGTTCTTCATACAAAAGATATAAATTAAACAGAAATTGAGGGAAAAGACTTACAAATGTTTTCCCTGTATAAATAAAATATTCCTATATAGATAGATTCTTTGTATATAGAAATAGCAGTTAAGGCAGATTTCACTGTGTCAAGGTTATTAGAAATAATATATTTATTGCAAATATTACGTGGACATTACCAGTATCTTGTTTTCAATTCATGTCATTATGTCTTGTAGATGAATTATCCATTAAGTCTCATGGATAAATTATGCCATTAAGTCTCATAGATGAATGATCCATTAAGTCTCATGGATAACTTATGCCATAAGTCTCATGGATGAATTATCCATTAAGTCTCATGAATAAATTATGACATTAAGTCTCATAGATGAATGATCCATTAAGTCTCATGGATAACTTATGCCATAAGTCTCATGGGTGAATTATTCATTAAGTCTCATGAATAAATAATGCCATTAAGTCTCATGGATGAAATATGCCATTATGTGTACTATAATTAATATTACGTTTACAACACTTGGAACATTTCAGGTGATGTTTTCCACATCTAGCCAGAGTTAAGACATATCCTATACACTGACAAGTCAGGGTGAGTACCATGCCTGCAAGTGTACAGTCTGATATTTCAGGTAGACACATTGTTTATCATATAGGTGGTGAGGGTATGAGTTGGCTTAATTCCAATTGAGCTCTCATGAAATATCTGAGAGCTCTAATAAAATAATCAGTTTTTATTATAACTCTTAAGTTGTATATAGTATCAGTTACCAGATCTCTAAACATCAGTAGAAGAATAATATTCCAATAAATATGCTCTAACTATTCTTTACTAGGTTTCATTCTTGGTATTAATGACTATATTAAGTTAATATGGATGATGTCATAAAGCATAACATGATATTATCATACATGTTCTTATAAATAATATGGCCCCAAAATTCATTTGGCATTGATTTTTTGTGAGATTTTAAAGATTTGCAAAAGTTTTCAAGAAGCTTTCTTTCTTACATAAATTGAACTTTCGTCATACATTATATTTTTTATGGCATAAACGGGTTCAAATGGAGAAGAAAAATGGAAAATAAAATAAACAGATTAGCACATACTATTGCAAAGGGACATAACTCCATCTGGGAAAGACCTGTGTTGTGATCTACTGAAACAACCTATTTTATAATTTATTTATTTATTTATTTATTTATTTATTTATTTATTTATTTATTTATTCTTTTTGGAAAATAAGTTTATGATAGAAAAATTCTGAATTCAAAAAGTGATCCGTTTTATTCACATTTTATATTTTGTATTTCTTTGAAAAATGTTTGCAGTTATGTAAAACATTCAAGTTTTTCATTAAATACAATCTATGATAATCAACCTGAACAAATTTGGTTAATTTTTGTTAACTCTGCTTTTATTTTATGGACAACTGGTGACAGGGCACATTTTTAGATTCTTATCCATGTAATAACTCTTTTTGGGAACATTTAAAAAAAAATCTAAAAAATTTATAAAATACAAATTAATCTATACAGTTTTTGTGATTTAGGTTGGCTTGGAGCTCTAGTTATGTAAAAATATAGACTTTTCATAAAGAGAAATAAAACATTTTAAAAGTGATAATTCATATGAGTGATAGCATTTACATTGATGGCAAACTTACATCTCTGCGAATAGTAGAGATTTCAAAAGGATCAGCCCAAATATCTCCAACTTCCTGGAAATGCTGGGCATTCTTGGTCTTCCTGGCAGGGCCATTATCCATGATGACCTGGAAATAAGAAATTAACATCACATATACATTTAAAAACTAGAACACTGGAATGCAGTTATACAAACACTGAAGATAGGACAAACTGCTAGACAAGAAAACTGGATAATATTTTTTTTTACAAAAAAAGAAAGGTTCTCTACCAGATCAAGTCCTACACAGGACACCAAAACCTCAATGTAGACAAATGTCCATTGCCTTACACAAATTCTTCCTGGTCGACAACAGATTTTATGCTTTGTTGATACATAATAGAACTGACAGATGGATTCTATAGCTTGTGCACATAACATAAATGACAGATTGATTCTATGGTTCATTGACACACGACAGAACTGATAAATGAATTCTGAGTTTGTAGGCACATAACAGAACTGGCAAATTGACAGACACTTAACTTAGGGGCCCTGAGTGGCCAAGTGGTTTAAAGCGCTGTCCGTTATGGATCACTGCCATCTCACCTCTGTCTAGGATTCCTGGAAAGTGGATATGTGAGAAAGCTAGCCAGTAGTTTCTCGTAGGTCGGTGGTTCTTTCCAGTGATTTCCCAGTTTCTTCCTCCACCATTAATACTGGCCACCATGAATAGCCTATCGTGTGCTGAAAAATGGCGTTAAGCCCAACAACAACAACAGACACATAACTGAACTGAAAAATAGAGATTCTTTGACTTGTAGACACAAAACCCGAACTGACAAAAGGATTGTATGGTTTGTATAAACATAACAAAACTGATAAATCCACTCTATGGTTTGTGGATACATAAAAGAACTGACAAATGGATAGACACATAACAGAACTGACAAATAGATTCTATGGTTTGCAGAAACATAACACAACTGACAGATGGATTTTATGGTTTGTAAACACAGAACTGACAAATGGATTCTATGATTTGTAGACACATAACACAACTGACAAATGGATAGACACATAACAGAGAGATAGATTCTATAATTTTGTTGAAACATAACAGAACTAACAGATGGACTATGTGGTTTGTAAACACATAAGAACTGACAGATGGATTCTGTGGTTTTGCTCACACATGACATAACTGACAAATGGAGTCTATGCTTTGTAGACATATAACAGAACTGACATTGCTCAATATGCTGACCAAGGCAGGAATTGCTACATGTACACAAATTTATTTAACAGTCTTGTCAACAAAACTGTGTACTCACTGTGTATTCCTCTCCTACAGCCCTAACAGCATGTCCTGTCAATGTCGCAATTGTAAACAGCTGTGGGTTTACTGCTTCCAGCGCCTAGAGAAAAACATAATATTATACACAGGTCATTAGCAGTTGCTAAAACAAATACCTTTTATAACAAGGTGTGATATTTTATCTTTATATCAAGTTAAACTTTCACAACCTTTGTACAGTAGTACCTCTCTTGAATGCCCCCCCACCAGCAACAACCTGCTCCTTACGGACAGAATCCGAAAGCACAGATGAATTTGTGTTCAAAATTACCCCTCATGAAAGGCCACCTGGCTAAAGCCACCAGCGTCCAGCATATTTGTGAAAAATATAAAATTTACCCCTCAAAAGCGGCTGCATTTTTTTTTTTGTAAAATAAATCCAGAACCAATTTTATTTGTAACTTGTGTTAAGTAATCCGATTTCTGTTTTTCAGTGTCAGGTTTTCATTCCTGAAAGAAGGATAACTAAAGTACATGTACCACTAAGTAAAGTATATGTACCACAAAGGTTAATATTATATCATTTAAAACTCAGGAAAAGCCACATTTATTCCATAAAGCCAAGAAAGACTCAAATTTTAATCCATACTTAAAGGTAAGTACATGTTGTCCAATTGTCTGATTTAGCCACTGATAATTGTTAAGATTACACTTATTAATAGTAGGAACAGCAGAGAAGTGGCAGTATTGAGGATGTCAGCAGGAAAATGGTTTCATAGCCTTCATGGCTTCCCTTAGCAAGATGTTGAGCTTGTTCACTTTCATAATTAGTGGCTATTGCTAATGACAATAATTGTCAAGTCTACAAATCCTAATGGCCATGAAGGACTATTGTTCAGGTTAAATCTGCATACATATCAAAGCCATTTTGGCTTCTCTCACTGTCAAGAAATGTAAAAACAATAGAGTACCAGATTGTGACTAATGAATAACCTGACAATCACTGCCTTTAAAAACACTTGGCATCTTGTTTAAATGCAGAAAAGAATTGTTTTATCAGTCTTTTAGTTGCAACATTGATGATTATTACTGGACATAATTGTCAAGATCACAGGGTCAGCATAGACTAAAAATAGAACAAAACAGACTTGTCCAGTCTCAATGTATATAAACATTTTTCTTGCCTGTTGGCCTTTTTACTCTCAAAGTACCATTGTTTTGCCTGCACACTTGTACAGTCTCTAGTCAAGCATTTCTCTTGCCTGTGTACTTGTTCAGTTTCTAAGCAAGCATTTCTCTTGCCTGTGTACTTGTTCAGTTTCTAGTCAAGCATTTCTCTTGCCTGTGTACTTGTTCAGTTTCTAGGCAAGCATTTCTCTTGCCGGTGTACTAGTTCAGTTTCTAGTCAAGCATTTCTCTTGCCTGTGTACTTGTTCAGTTTCTAGTCAAGCATTTATCTTGCCTGTGTACTTGTTCAGTTTCTAAGCAAGCATTTCTCTTGCCTGTGTACTTGTTCAGTTTCTAGTCAAGCATTTCTCTTGCATGTGTACTTGTTTAGTTTCTAAGCAAGCATTTCTCTTGCCTGTGTACTTGTTCAGTTTCTAGGCAAGCATTTGTCTTGCCTGTGTACTTGTTCAGTTTCTAGGCAAGCATTTCTCTTGCCTGTGTACTTGTTCAGTTTCTAGTCAAGCATTTCTCTTGCCTGTGTACTTGTTAAGTTTCTAGGCAAGCATTTCTCTTGCCTGTGTACTAGTTCAGTTTCTAAGCAAGCATTTATCTTGCCTGTGTACTTGTTCAGTTTCTTGGCAAGCATTTCTCTTGCCTGTGCACTTGTTCAGTTTCTAGTCAAGCATTTCTCTTGCCTGTGTACTTGTTCAGTTTCTAGTCAAGCATTTCTCTTGCCTGTGTACTTGTTCAGTTTCTAGTCAAGCATTTCTCTTGCCTGTGTACTTGTTCAGTTTCTAGGCAAGCATTTCTCTTGCCTGTGTACTAGTTCAGTTTCTAAGAAAGCATTTCTCTTGCCTGTGTACTTGTTCAGTTTCTTGGCAAGCATTTCTCTTGCCTGTGCACTTGTTCAGTTTCTAGTCAAGCATTTCTCTTGCCTGTGTACTTGTTCAGTTTCTAGTCAAGCATTTCTCTTGCCTGTGTACTTGATCAGTTTCTAGTCAAGCATTTCTCTTGCCTGTGTACTTGTTCAGTTTCTAGGCAAGCATTTCTCTTGCCTGTGCACTTGTTCAGTTTCTAGTCATTCATTTCTCTTGCCTGTCTACTTGTTCAGTTTCTAGTCAAGCATTTCTCTTGCCTGTGTACTTGTTCAGTTTCTAAGCAAGCATTTATCTTGCCTGTGTACTTGTTCAGTTTCTAGGCAAGGATTTCTCTTGCCTGCTAGATGATTTAGTCATTTAGTAACCCTACTCATGCTTCATAACTCAAAACAAACCAAAAGGTGGCAAAAAATTTAAAATTTTAAACAATACATATCAATAAACCTAAATAAATCAAGGAATAATACCCACTGTCCTGGAAATTATATGAAAGAAAATGGAAAACCCACAAAAATCAAAATTTGATTTATCCATAGCCCTTTATTAGCCTTAAAACATTTTTACATATGAGTAAAAACATATTTTGCAAAAGCAATTATCCAAAATGTTTTATGAAAAATGAGCAATGGTTTTAATTATCAAACTGATTCTAATAAGTTATTCTTTCCTCTGTTTTGACACAGTTAATGAACATAGTGTGACATATTGAAAATCTAGCATTCTTACCATTTCTTTGCAGTGACAGAGAACGTCTGCCATTACCATTCTACCTTCAGCATCGGTGTTGCCCACTCTGATCCTGACACCAGCTCGAGATGTGATGATCTCATCAGCTACATAACATTCTGCAGAAAGAGAATCGGCTATTATGAAATCACCTATTTTCAAGTGAGTCAGATATGTGTGTCTGAAAAGGAGAAGGACCAGATATTCTAAAATATACAACCCATCTCAGTTGAGTCTAATTTGGTGTGATATAATGTGATTATGATTTTTAACATGGCTTTAACAATTTTTCAGTCATATCGCTATGATGCCTGCAGTGTGACAGTTTATAGTGATGGCTAGCACTGAGGCATCATGCCGCAGACATGTAGCCTGAATTTGGTAATGTGCATTGTTTTCAAAATACCAGAATTGAACGTGGTGAATGAGCAGGTTTGTTTCTTTCCAAATTAGAAACAATTCTCCATTTTTGGAATTTAAATTTGACCAAATTTGTGTTTTAAATCAATTTATTGGGAAACCATTATTACATTATAATATATGACCTTGACAAACATTTACCATAATTAGAATTTAAAATAAGAAATATAAGGCAAAATATCAATTCCTTACTTTCAGATTTCATTGTACATACAACCAAAATAAAATATGTATGTAATTTAAACATCAATTATATGCATCTTGTGTACACATACAGATGCACACATAATTCTTAATACTTCTGTCACTGTTAAGAACAAAATTATGTGAGACTTTTTAAGAGTAAATTGTTCCTACTACCAATAATCTGAGAATTAAAATATTCCAAAGATATTTCAAGCTGGAATTCTTTTAATTCAATATTCTTGTCATTACTGTAAATGTGACTGATCCTATCAAATGTTTTACTAAATATCTAAAAAAACATACAAACACAGAGCTTTATTTATTAAATAACTGTTGACAGTTTCCTTTAAAACATGAATGCATACATCTGTTGCATGCTTTTTTTAATCCAGATACTTCATCTTTAAGTGCTTGTAGAAGCTGTGGTACTAGAATAGCTCAGTGAAAAATGTGCCTGACTTATTATCAGTTGGTTACAAGTTCAAATCCTGCACCAACTAGGCCAGGTTACTACTGTATACAGTATCACTGATAGCACTATCACTCATACTACTCCTTAATAATAACTTGATTCAAAGAGGGTAGCAATTAGTTGTACAGAACTAATCATCTATTTGGTCCTTTATTATCTTCATATTTATGTATATAGCATATAATGGCAACTACAAACAATAACAAACAGCACATAAAACTCTTAACTCTTTCAATAGAAAAAGAAACAAAGTAAAAGAATGCCAAACAAACAAAAGAAAAAAACAGAATATACAAATTTATACTTAGAAATAAAAGAAGAATTAAAGATAATAAGCTAAATATGTAAAGGGAGATAATTAACACAAGAATAAGCTCCAAATGGAATCAGTACACAATTAATAAAATCCAGTTCAGTACCCACAAATGTAGTCCCAGTCTACTTTTAGATCACTTTTTCCTGTCAAAGTTTGGTGGTGATACTAGAGTCAGATTTTGGCATTCTTGGTAAGGATTTAAAGGCGATTGTTTATTCTTTAGAATGTGAGCTTATGGTGTGGTTGTCTGTGTGTATTTCGGCGACAGTGCACATTGAGTAATAAGGTCATGGTGATGATCAGGAAGTGAAATCTGTGTTCCGTTGCCTGGTGTTTTGCTTACAATTCAGCCTCTCAAAAAACTGCAAGTCAACCCTTGACAAGAACTAAACCATAAAGTCATCTTTGAGATTAACATATGATTTTTATTGATTGTCACACAGTGGAAAGTTCAGTACTGAGAAACAAATGTAGAGACAATATAGTGAAATTAATTGTGTACTATGGCCAAATAGGTAAAGTATCAATATAGTGATCAAACATGCAATAATTAATAACTGTCATGCAATAATTATGAGCAATACCTGTTAATTTTATAGGTGATGTAGCAGCCTCAATACAGTAATATATCCTTAAATTTGCCACTGGTCACCATTTACTTTGATGACTAAGATTCTGTCAAAGCAAGTCATGTGAAAACAGTACAGTGCGAGGTGTTCAGTGCAAGCTGTAATTTGACTTGCATGAATAACATGTTCAAAGGAGTGGAGAAATATTATCATTTCTGAACAGCTTATATTTTTTTATTTGTGGATTTGTCATAAATTTTCAATGGTGTTTTGATATTTAATAGACCATATTAAAAAACACATTCATTTCATGTTGATTTCTGTTTGATTTTGCAGTATTCAAAATTTGTAGAAATAATATTTGAGAAAAATGTTGTCTTAAATATTATTGTATGATTTGGATATTAATGATAAAGTTCCACTGGTATCATGGGTATCTGATTTATCACCAATTAAAGTCATTATGGAAGGAAGGAAGAACAACTAGTGACCAAAGAGCTGCAGGCATGAAGACACCCTGGCATACAGGCAAAAAATGTCAAAATTTTAGAAAACTTATATCGGGTATTAATTGATCTTAATGTTAAGCTACCTGGGTACCCAATAGAAATTGTACACATCTGCAAACCTGAACTGCTTTGTTGCACTTTGACAATGGCACTAATACCCTGGAAAAGTGTATGTTTTGGTTGATTGTAGTGTATATACAAGAACTGCTCATTTAGTATTTATCTGTATAAAAATATGAAGAAAATTAAATGAACAAACAGTTTAAGAAATTGAAAAAAAAGAAAACAATAATGCTTCCAAAAAATCTAAAAAGCTATTTAAAAAAATATTTCAGTTGTTTTGAATGTACCTGAACTGTTAGTTGATAAAAGTTGGAAACAAATGTCCATTTTCACTTTTCACATCTTCCAACTTAGGCTGAGAAAAGAAACCTATCCACAGATTCTGGTGCCAGATGGGCATGTCTCCTACAATCTGCCCAGTTGATGAAGATGAACTGATACAGATGATGCCAGAATGCGCAAATATTTTTGTTCAAGAGCAACGAGTTTAGGATAATCCTTACTGTTATCATGCAGACTGTCTAATATATTCACCAGTAGTGGCATCTCTGACAGGTAGGATGGAGAATTAGGAGTTGGTTCATAGGCAGTACATAAAGCAGAAAGATCTTCAAACATATTTCCACCACTTTAGTCTGTATCTCTTGCTTTCTTCAGCTGTGTTTCAGGTTCAGAAACTTCCGATTTGTTGCTGGTTATTTTACCTATGATTGTCTCCAACTTGGATTTGACAGCAGCATAAGTCTTTTTTGATACCTCAAGAAATTAATAAGCTTGTAGTAAGAATCAAGTACAGCTGCCTCTAATCCATTTAATACTCTATATATTTCTGGATAGGAAAGGTGCTATAATTCTGCATTTATTATTATTGTTCTGCATTCCATAAAAGCAGCCTGTTCATCTGCTTTGGAATCTGTATTGTTTCTTAAAATAATGTACAGCTGCAGATAGACAGATGAAAGTGAAGGATATGTCTGCCCAGATGACATGCTTGTTACCAGCTGAAATGGTTTCAAAATAGGTATGACAGCTTGGCAAGCTGCCATCAGTCAAGTCCAGAATTGATACATAACTGAGGACTGTATAAGCTGGATCAGACAGTATTGCCCCAATGGCCCAGAGCAGTTTAACAAGCCATTTCAAAATGTTCAGCAATGTGTTCCATTTTGCAGAACAATCTATTATCATATTTGACAATTCCTCTGTGTCTAGTTTTAATTGCTGCTGGCTTGTAACACAAAGTCTGTGCTGCAACAGTACTACATTTAAAGTGAGAAGCCAGTTGCCTAGTGGCACAAGGCATCTTTTCAATGGCTCTTACTTTAAGACCAACATTGATTGCCAGTTGCAATAAGTATATAAAGTAATACTGATATGGTAAAACATTCAAGGCCAAGTTGATGTTTTAGCCATCATCTTGCACCGCTGCTGAAATTTTTGTGGCCAAGTTGATGTTTTAGCCATCATCTTGCACTGCTGCTGAAATTTTTGTGGCCAAGTTGATGTTTTAGCCATCATCTTGCACTGCTGCTGAAATTTTTGTGGCCAAGTTGATGTTTTAGCCTTCATCTTGCACCGCTGCTGAAAATTTTGTGGCCAAGTTGATGTTTTACCCATCATCTTGCACCACTGCTGAAATTTTTGTGGCCAAGTTGATGTTTTAGCCATCATCTTGCACTGCTGCTAAAATTTTTGTGGCCAAGTTGATGTTTTAGCCATCATCTTGTACCACTGCTGAAATTTTTGTGGCCAAGTTGATGTTTTAGCCATCATCTTGCACCGCTGCTGAAATTTTTGTGGCCAAGTTGATGTTTTAGCCATCATCTTGCACCGCTGCTGAAATTTTTGTGGCCAAGTTGATGTTTTAGCCATCATCTTGCACCACTGCTGAAATTTTTGTGGCCAAGTTGATGTTTTAGCCATCATCTTGCACCGCTGCTGAAATTTTTGTGGCCAAGTTGATGTTTTAGCCATCATCTTGCACCGCTGCTGAAATGTTTGTGAACTGGTATTTACCATTCAATAGTTGCATCCTCCAAGTCTTGATGTTTTAACTCGTGTGTTGCTCAGGCATTTCCCTTGTCTGTAAAACTGTTGATTACACCTGCCAATCATGGTTTATGTAATCCGCTATCAGGCACATATATGCAATATTCTGTATGGATATCCAAATATCCATTGTGAAAGCAAAGTACTTTGTGTTCCCAGGCTGGAGATTTAAGTTTGTAACCCTCTGCCCATAAAGTTATTAAATCAATGCTACAGTTGTTGTTCAGAATTTAAGTTCATAAACAGGCAATACAAATTTGATTACACTGTTAAATCCCTCACCTTCCACTGTGCTGACCAGCCTGCAATCCTGTGCTTATGATGCAGTGATTTTCCTCTCAATTTCCAATATAACCTGATTTTCATAATTTTGCTCTTAGAGGCCAAAAAAAAATTATGCAATGCTTGATGTGCTGTCTTTTGCCCTTATTACAAGTGTTGTCTACATCTGTGTTATGGCTTCCAATGAGATTGTGTTGCAACAGTACTTGATTACCATACCTTTTGTGGTCAATGTAATTTCACACAGGTTGCACTGAGCACTATATTCATTCAGTCATTGAGCATATGCCCCAACTTTTGATGTTTAACAAATAATTTTATTTTTTAAAAAGTAATTGATTTTAAATTGCTGTACTACCCTCTCAGACTGCATTACTGTATAATGTTTAATTTAATAATACTAAATATCAGGTGCTTGCTACTGTAATTTTCTCACCAGTGGCACATTCATCAATCTCACAGACAGATGTAATCATATTTGTTGGGAATGTAGAGATCATTATAAGTAGCTCAAATCCTTATCAACGCTGGCTCCTTTTTTTTCATACATGATCCCTTCCCCAAAATTATAATTAATTTTTGTACAAATTATTTTTTTAATTTGAAGAAACAATATTTGTTGGACATACTGACTTCTCATTCAAAATATACTGACTTATATGCTGGCAGATAAGGTTATTTGTCAAGCTGAACATTTGTTATTTCTTCCCACATGATTAAATGGATACCCTATGGCTCATTTTATTACCCAGGTAATTATGAACAGACAGTTTTAGACCAGCAGAAAAACTGTTGGCACCATCAACCAAATTAAAGCCTTGCAGAACATCCACAAAGCTGGCCTGTCTCTAGAAATCCCAAATGATGATACTGTAATAGGAAATATTTGAGTAACAGAATATGAGGACATAAAACCAAAAGAAAGGATCAAAGGAAAGGATGAAGTAGGGAGACAGGACAAGGAAAATGATGGCGATAATGTGAAACTATATTCAAAACTTCTCTCAAATTTTTTTCAAACCTTTACACTCTTGAAAAAGAGGAAGGGAAGTCAATAAAAGATATACAAGATGCGGGCAAGTCACTGAAAGAAGAAAAGATCCTCATAAAACATAAATTGATCAGTCACTGTTAGTAAATTTCAGTTACTGTTTAAGGCATGAAAAAACAGTTTGGTTAGGAAAAACATGACCACCAACTACAGTTAGCAATGTGTCAATTTCGGAAAACATTTTGGAAATTTGCATGGGGTAAATTAGAATGAATATTGTGCCCAATATGATAAGCAGTGTATCCCCCAGGAGTGTAAAACTGAGGGTAAAAAAAAGCCCTTGGTGTCAAAACTGGGGGTCAAATAAAAAATCTGGGGGTCAAAAATGTACCGACAAATTTTCGTCTAATCCATACTTTTTCAGCTGGAATAGGATATTGCAATTTGCACAATACTCTCTCTCTCTCTCTCTCTCTCTCTCTCTCTCTCTCTGTCTCTCTGTCTCTCTCTCTCTCTCTCTCTCTCTCTGTCTCTCTCTCTCTCTCTCTCTCTCTCTCTCTGTCTCTCTCTCTCTCTCTGTCTCTCTCTCTCTCTCTCTCTCTCTCTCTCTCTCTCTCTCTCTCTCTCTCTCTCTCTCTCATACAAATAAACGATCAGGCACAATTAACACAAATGCATTTTCCATTCAAAGGATTCTTTTATTAGTTAATTTTCCTTTTAGTTTAAAGTCATATTTTTAACAGTCTCTATAATTTCTGTAGCAATATTATAGACCAACACATTACATATAAGCCATTACAAAACTCCATATATATCTTATTAACAAAACGACAGTTAATTTACTGCCTGTCATAAAATGTGTACTATCATAGGTTTCATTGTATTTCATCCTAAAACACATTTATCCAAAAATCAGAGGCTAATGATTCATCTTCTCTTTTAACAAGTTACACTTGAACTTTTAATCTTTCTTTCGTTGCACCAAAGTTAGCAAAATCTGCAACTATCCATTGAATTTGTAATCCAAATAATGAATTTGTCTCTGCAATTTCTTTTTTCTTTGTTCTGAAAGAATGTTTTAGGTAATAATGTGTTCAAAAGATATCTTGTGGCGATCAAGGGCAGATTTAAAAACTTCTCAAACGATGTCACGAAAGGATTATTCACTTGTGTAGTCTTCGCAATCATGAAGTCACACCAGTAATCCCAATGCCTTGGATGTGCCATATTCTAGTCAAGGGAATATTTTATTCGTTTTTCATTAGAGTCAGATCCACATTTACTCTTTCGTGTTCTGCTTCTTTCACTTTCTTCGCTAATGATTCTTAGTGCACGCTGTTTTCATCTCAAGATCACATTTTAGTGCAACAAGAATTGAGGTTAAACACCTGGACATCTTGCTGAACTCAATAGAATCACGTGAGAGCTCGCGAGATCAGGGGAAGCTACTCTGTCATAATATTGCCTAATGGTAGTCTGGTTCTCTGCTCTGTATGCTCAGTATTACAGTGTGCAACACAGAGAGCATACAAAAACAGGAAACCAGAAGAAGTATTCACAATGCCATCCCTAATGATGAATAATCGAAGTATACACGATTCCATGTCTAATGCAACGCGTTGGATATTAAATAAATCGTGATTATATTTTGCATATCCTTTGTGTCAAAAAAACGCACAGCAAAAATTTCTGTGCGTCAATTTTCTCCTGTGTGCATCCCTGACGCACAACTGTGCGTAAAGGGAAACACTGATGATAAGGTGATCATTATATACAGGTTTGACTGTATATTACTTACAAGTAGGGTAATCACTGACACAACTCAAGAATACTGGACACTCTTTTGCAAAATATGATTATTTTATACAGGGAACAGTCTAGCTGAAAACTGGAATGTCTGGTTTATTGCTGATGAATCATCATTCTATTTGCAGGTAACCCTAAGTCTAATACACAAGGAAAAAACAGAGGGTGAACTCCAGCCCTAACCATCGACACAAGGAAAACACAGTGGGTGAACTCAAGCTTTAGTTTTAGACACAAGGAAAACATTGGGTGAACTCCAGCCCTAATTGCAGACACAGAAAAATATCATAGTGGGTGATCCCCACCCCAAGACTTAGACACAAAGAAAACACTATGGGTGTACTCATACTCTAGTTGTAGACACATGAAATCCACCCTAAGTATTTAACATAAAGAAACAGTGCAGGTGAACTCAGCCATTAGTCTTAGACACAAAGTAAACACTATTGGTGAACTCAGCCCCAAATCTCAGACACAAAGTAAACACTATAGGTGAACTCAGCCCATAGTCTCAGACACAAAGTAAACACTATGGGTGAACTCAGCCCCTAGTCTCAGACAAAAGGTAAACACTATGGGTGAACTCAGCCCCTAGTCTCTGACACTAAGTAAACACTATGGGTGAACTCAGCCCCTAGTCTCAGACACAAAGTAAACCCTATGGGTGAACTCAGCCCCTAGTCTCAGACACAAACAAAATACTGTGGATGATCTTCACCTTTAATCTTAGATATAAAGAAAGCACTGCAGGAGAAATGCATTCCTAGTCTTTTAGACACGAAGAAAATGCCAGAAAGGGTGGTGGTAAACTCCACCAGATATTAAATTCACAGGAAGACTTTTAAACTTTACAGAATTTGGAGGCTGGTGCAGGTGCAGGGAGGACCGTAAATCAAGAGCAAGAGAAACTGTAGAAAGCAAATACAGTTAAAAAAACTATCATCCTTGACTCAAAAAAGTATTCAGTATGAATTTGACATACTGCTAAAACTGGCCTGGATTTAAAGCTTATGTCTAACCATATTCTTTATTTTCTCTAAGCATTTGATTTCTCTTTGCCCAAATGACAAAAATGTGACAAAATGTAGAAAAACTTTGTTAGCTGTTAAACCCACTTTGCATTAAAATTATTGTCAATTACATGGATGCCATTTTACTGGAGTGTTTTTATTATATGGACCAACAAAGCATCCCCCAATACAGTATTTATTGGTATAAATAGATCAGTTACCCAGACAAATTTCAAGCCACTCAATTGCATTGATGTTTGACATGTGTAAGAAGTCTGTTGGTTGATGCTTCATTCATTTTTTACATTCAAAGAAACCTTTTAAGTAATATCAAGCAGCCAAATAATTAAAATTATTACATGCTCATTATTTTCTGATAACTTTACATTGTCAGAATCATTAAGTATTTCTAGATATTGCACATGTTCATACTGCACTTACAAGCAAAACACATGCCCAATAGTATATTTCGAATGACTTTATAAACAAATACTGTACAAATTGATGGTACAGAATGAAACAGGCTCTCCACGATTGTACTATTTTCCCCATGCAAAAGCAAATTAAACAGGAGTCAGTTCAACAGGTTTATTATCACCCAAAGTTCAAGATAGGGCTGGCAGTCAGAACTGCTTTCCATAAGAAAGGACAACTACACAAGCAGTTTCCAGTTAATGGATGCCTGCTTCATATTCTGACAGCAGTTTACATCACCAAGTCCACCTCAACAACTGCAATTATGGTGCATGCTGTTATGTATATTTAATTAATATTGTTTATAGCTTTCAATAATGATTAGTGTGGTAGATTAAGTTTGTTTCTGAATGAACTAGGCTAAAGCAGATATTTCATGGACTGCAACATATCATCAGCTTTGGCACATTTGGCATCAACTTTTTTGATACAATATTTCAGATTTAGGCTAGCTATAGAGGCCAGACTGGGTCCTCACAATAACACACAAGATATAAGACATAAACTGTCTTCTTTAGCTGGTAATAAAAATGGCAAAAACATACTTACAATTTGACATCCTGAATTTCCTCAAGATATACTTTTGTAGCTCTGCAAATTTGAATTACAAGAACCATGTCCAAAGTTCTCAGGGGTGATTACACATTTAGAAACTTCGAGTATATTCCAAGTGCAGTTACATAGTCCTTACTGCACTCAAAATGAAATAAACAATTAATCCCACAGAATCTTTTTGATAATTGCAATTGAAAGGCATCATAATTTTTCCACATTATGATCTGAATCATTCAATGACAGAACAGAAATATGCATGCCAATGTCAACACACTTCAATACAATTATATTAGCTGACACACCTGGAATCTGATGAAAGTTACTTCATGTGGACAAATCCAGACCATAATCACAAATTTGTGTCAATCTGACAATAATACCAAAAATGTATTCATTCCAGATCAAATGGAAAAGTTGTTTCAATGCATATTCATTAACAATATTATTCTAAATTTCAATTTTAAGTTGACCATATGCCATTTTCTTTCAAAACTTAAGTCTAGCATGCGACCAATTTCAAATTTATTTGGGCGGAGTTATGTGCACATTAATAATGTTGTGTAATGATGCAGCTATGCTTGTATATTTAGTTTGGAATATGGCATACATATGGTTACTTTTTTTATTGTATTTCTGTCTATATATTTAAGCATTGGGAAGAATAAGAAAATAAACATATAATAAAAAGGTTACTGTATTTGTATGGGAAAATATGAATTTCTTTTGTTGGATTGATATACTGCACTCCAAAGGTCATGCAGTATAACCATCCAAAAAACTTGTTCATATTTTCCCATACAAATGCAGTAACCTATAAATATTTTCTTAATTCTGTACCTGATCCAACACTGTTTCTCACCATACACAAAGCTCCAACCACCTTCAGGCTCTTTGGCTGCAAGATCGACAAGGTCTAAAAAAAAGTAAGTATTTTATCAGCATGTTTTGCATCTAGCTGGATAACTGAAAATAATATGATATATAATTACCTCAACTGTAATATGATTGGTATGAAAATAATATGACATATAATTACCTCAATGGCATGAATTATCAAGTACTTTTAGGTTAATTTATAATACAAGGTAACCAAATTTAAAGATCTATCCTGGTATGAATCGTGCAATTTTTTTAAATAAGACTTTTTAACCAAATGATGTACACTGAAAAACAAACCATAATTTCTCTTGAAATCAAGAGAGATGAAAGATGGGCATTGCATTGTCATCACCATTATGATATTGTCCTCCCAAATTCTTTACAGTACATTACCCATCCGTATTAACATTTGGAATTAACTACCATATTTTTGCATATAAAAGACGCATCTTATACAAAGTTTTACATACGCCGCACCTAGGGTGTCTTACATATGGGTGCATCTTATTTAAAATATTTTTTATATAAATCATCAAATCCCGCATTTTACATATTGGTGTGTCTTATATGTACAACAATACGGTAAGTATATTTTAACATAAACGAATGGTACAGTGTGCTATATTGAAGGATGACTGTTGCGGTCAATATTGAAGTAAAAACAATTGGGTAAGTGTTCAGTAATTACATGTACTAATCCAATGCGAGGCACTTCAAATTTAAAATGCTTTCATTTCGATGTTTTGTATACCGTAATTATTTTAGCTCTAAGTTTGGTCAGAGTAAATATTTTAAATTTATATAATATAGTATGTTTAAATAGTTTTTTATTGTTATTAATTATCACTGAAAAAATTACAGCGACTATATTACCTATACATCCAGTTGGGTTCAAAGATACTTAAATTTTTTGTAGCTTTGGTAGGTACGTTCAAAAACAAGACAAGACTAAATAGTTTGAAAACAAGACAAGAATTTGTTCAATAATGGACTTAAATATGAAAATCAGTAATACCATACATTTAAGTTTTTATTCAACACAATATAACAAACTGTTACTAAACAGTGTTTAACTTAATGAAACATCGATGCAATGTATTGTTCTAGTCATCTTCATTTTCATCATCATCAGTTTCCGTTTCAAATCCACTGAAACTTGAATCATCAATGAATAACTCCATAACTGATGCTAATTGATCCTCATTGGTGTCAGTGGTATCAGATGCAGCTGTGTCGTCATCCGAAGAACTGATATAGCTAGCCGATTCAGAAAACATCAAATGAAATTGGAATCTCATCCATGTTGACAATGTCATCATCTGCCAACTTCAGTTCACTTATTTCATTCTGAACAAAGGTATCGAAAACATCCAATTTATTCTCCCAATCATCAGGACACTTCTATCCAATAGTTGTTCATGACCGGACTGCAAGATTGTTCTATTTCATGAATAATTTGAGCCATTACTTTGATCACTATCGTTGAATTAACATGGTTACTGTCATGTAACAATCACATAAATTTTTCTCGCTGCAGCCAAATTCTCTTCCAGCAGCTCTGCTGCCATGCTCCTTGGCAAACTTGTTGAAGTCTTATTTAAAGTCAACCATATAAGATATTTGATTCAGCATCATGACAATTTTAAAAATGTTAAAATTGCTAAACAAACTGATCTCTCATTTATATTTACCAGTAACAAGAGACTATTCGCATACATCAGGCATTTATTGGTCTATCTATGGTACAAATCCCACTTACTGAAGACTTGGCCTAGCAGATCAATGAAGCCGACTTTACATCTGGCATTTATTGTTCTAGAATCTAGAACCCAGGTACTCAATCCATTTGCTATTGGCTAAGCAACAGATAAGAATAAACAATAATCATTGTGGTCCTGCCTCAGACAATTCTTTGATCTAAACTAAAAATGGTAATGAAGCCTTGTTTACATCTGACAGGTAATGAAATATTTGACATATTTACATTTATGATAAAGGAAAGTAAACCACTGGATATAAATTGCTCACTGTAGCAGATGGCTAGGCCACATGCGTATTATGTTATATTTGTTTACACAAATCATCTAGACCTGCATTTTATATATGAGCATGTCTTATGTAAAATATTTTTTACACAAATCATCAAACCCTACGTTTTATATATGGGTGCTTCTTATAATTAGGTGCATCTTATATGCACGAAAATACAGTACTGCTATTTTCCAAATCCACCATTTGTTATACCACAGCAGTATATCTCCAACCCCAACCATATATCCATTGGATTTATCTGGATTTTCAACTATGTTTCAAAAGTAGGCATTGCTTTTGCTGAATTATTTTTGCACTAAGCATTGGTAACTTGTTTATACATTTTTTCACCATTGTGGACTTAGTTTGTGAAATGATATTTGACATTTTGTTACTTGCATACCAAACTAATGTCATTACATAGTGGGCACTATTGAATTCCTTCATGTTTTAATAAGTTACAACTTTGGTGCAAAAATTGCTGTACAGTTTTGTACTTTCTTGAGATGATTAGTCAATAGGTACACAATGTAATACCTAGTGCAAAAAATTCAAGGTCCCTAAAGACACCTGTAAGACAAGCCTCTGGCACAATAAATATACTTAATCTAAAGTTTTAATACCTGCACAACTTGGTAAGATAGGTCCTCATCAATTGTTTGATGGAAGAAAATTTGCAGAACTGAAATCTTTAGATGTAAACGTACTGATTGTTCATTCCAACAATATATCATCTGTCATTATAGTTGTGAATGACCTTCTGGTCCTTTCCAAACAAACTGTCTATGTTATCTGCTTCTATCCTAAGTACTGATAAGGTCTGTCCAGCAGGCCAACTATGACAGGAACTGGACAACAGACCACATGGCTGTTAACAACAGCCTACCACAGGAATTATTTGACTTGTCTGTTTGACTACACTACCAACAGGGCCTCGAGTGGTAGAGTGGTCTAAAGCGCTATCCATTATGGATCACTGCCATCTCACCTCTGTCTGTGTGGGTTCGAGTCTAGGATTCGGCGAAAGTGGTTATGTGAGAAAGCTTGCCAGTAGCTTCTTGTTGGTTGGTGGTTCTTTCAAGTAATTTCTCGGTTTCTCCCTCCACCATTAATACTGGTGGCCATGAATAACCTATCATGTGCTGAAAAATGGCGTTTAGTCCAACAACAACAACAACCAACAGACACCTCTTCAATCCAATGTTTTCCAGCTGTTCATTTAGTTCAATGGTCAACAGATTACCCTGCAGCCATTCGCAGAACATACCCCATGGTGATGTGTTGTCCCAGGTTTTCCCAGCCTGATTGATACTGATGTGCAAGGTTTCCTGGGTGAGGAGAAACTTCATGTGAATGCTGGGACAAATGCATAAATCCATATTCTACTGAGGACAGTACCATAGTACCTGCTTCTGCGAGCTTGAAATCAGTGTAATGGGTTAGGAAGTCTGTGGATGTGGATGATGAGGAAAACCCTTCTTCCATCTGTCTCCTTCCACAATCTCTTTAAAATCAAAGAGATTACAGATTATCTATATAATAAGATTTGTGGCATTGGTAACTTCTGAGCCAGTTATGCATCAGTTTTGTCACCTGATACATAATGAATTCAGACACCTACCATATTAACAAGCTGAATTTGGGCAAAGATATACCAGCAGCGAATATACTCCACTTTTCTATTAATTGACAGCAATCAAATTTTCCTGGCAATAATGATATAGTGAGAAATACAACAGTGACCTTGTAATTGCCTGGTTTTGCTTTACTTGCATTCATCAGACTTGCAAATTGGATTTTGTTAATTGGGCAGCTCATCACTCTATGGTCCTAACCATCTTGTCCAACCTCTGTTTGTTGAGCCTAATGCTTATCTTTGCTCATCATCTGGTTCTCCCCTTCTGTTCAGAATTTGTACAGAGGAAGCAGGAACTGCCTTTTTAGCTGCCCTTTGGCTTTTGACCAGCATCAGTCTTTAGCTGCCCTTTGGCTTTTGACCAGCATCAGTCTTTAGCTGCCCTTTGGCTTTTGACTAGCATCAGTCTTTAGATGCCCTTTGGCTTTTGACCAGCATCAGTCTTTAGCTGCCCTTTGGTTTTTGACCAGCATCAGTCTTTAGCTGCCCTTTGGCTTTTGACCAGCATCAGTCTTTAGATGCCCTTTGGCTTTTGACCAGCATCAGTCTTTAGCTGCCCTTTGGTTTTTGACCAGCATCAGTCTTTAGATGCCCTTTGGCTTTTGACCAGCATCAGTCTTTAGCTGCCCTTTGGCTTTTGACCAGCATTAGTCTTTAGATGCCCTTTGGCTTTTGACCAGCATCAGTCTTTAGCTGCCCTTTGGTTTTTGACCAGCATCAGTCTTTAGATGCCCTTTGGCTTTTGACCAGCATCAGTCTTTAGCTGCCCTTTGCCTTTAGACCAGCATCAGTTTCAGCCCCAAAAGTGAGCCAGTAGTAGCCAAAATGTCCAACAAGCTCTGGTCTGCAGCAGTCATGTCATTTCTTCCACAGTAGCATTTTAGATATGGCAACAATCTACACATAACTGAGAATGGTTTAATAAAGTGGAGATGAAACTCTTTCTCATCTCCCATGCCTTTGAATAACTGGAAATGATTCTTTGTTCTTCCAAATTATCAAGAATGTCATTGTAGGTTCTAGTGTCCCTAATTCTTGTCATGCTTGCATTTCTCTCTTTCTGGTGATCCAAGTTGCTTCAAAAGGGTTTCAAATATTACTTTATTCTGCTTCCTCCACCTTCATCCTCTATCTCTATTATGAAATCCCCAACCAACCTTAAGAAGGCATCAGTTTTGCAAATTGATTAAGAGTTGCTCAGCAAGTTGATGATACTGAATGAAACTGGCTCTCCACGATTGTACTTTTTTCCCCGTGCAAAAACAAATAAACAGGAGTCAGTTCAACAGGTTTATTATCACCCAAAGTTCAAGATAGGGCTGGCAGTCAGAACTGCTTTCCATAAGAAAGGACAACTACACAAGCAGTTTCCAGTTAATGGATGCCTGCTTCATATTCTGACAGTAAAACGTTTACATCACCAGGTCCACCTCAAGAACTGCAATTATGGTGCATGCTGTTATGTATATTTAATTAATATTGTTTATAGCTTTCATTAATGATTACATATTATGTACATCTGTATTGTGTGCTTGATCTTGTTCAAAATAAATTTTATGGTGCACCTGACCGTAACATTTCTTTTGTAAACAAACTGACTACATGGCTAAAATTGTCAATATGATTGTGGATTAAATATTTACATCATTATTAAAGGTAAACATGTTTGACAGAGTTAATGATACATTCTTGATTTTAACCAAAGAAAATTCTAAAATGGAAAGTTGACAGTATTTCCAGATAATGGTAACTTTGACCAAGTAGAGGGGTATCTTGCTTACATTGGAATTATTAATTCTTGTCCTAGCATCAGAAGCAGAAACAGTCTTACTGTTGTATTCAGTTTTGTCTAGATCGATTTATTTATTTAAATTATTATTCACTGGAATAATAATTTTCTTGGACAAAAACATTAACTGGAATTATCATGAATCCAGACAAGACCATTCTGGAATACATTATTGTGATACAACAATTAACTCTAAACACATCCCCACACTCCAGGCTATTGGCACATTAGCATATTCATGACTAGGCACATCAGCACTTTTAATGCTATAATTTATTTGGAATACAACAATAATTCAATTGGAACTTCATACATTTGGACTTGTGATAAACATTTAGGACTTTTAGCACTATCTGGAATTTAATTCACAATACTGTCAGTTCATTTAAAATTTTCACTTTGCATTCTAGGAAAAAATTTTATTTGTTAAAGTTTACAAAACCTGTTGGGTTTCACTCTATTTATAACTTAGTAAAAATCACAGAGTCATATAAACATGGAAAACATCATGACCAAGAGCTGGTTGTTGTCCAAACCAAAGTTAATCAGAAGGTGCTCATTCACTCCGGTCTTTGATAGAAATTTAAGTGGGGCCAGATTCCAGGGCATGGTACACACCCAATCATTGCTTTCTTTGCTAGAAATTTAAGTGGGGCGAGAATCCAGGGCAAGGTATGCACTCAATCACTGCTTTCTTTACTAGAAATTTAAATGGGGCCAAATTCACAGACATGGTTCATAATCAATCATTCCTTATCATTACTATAAATCTAAGAGGGACTAGATTCCAGGAAAATGTTCATACTCACAAGTATTCACTTAGCATTTGTGAAGGATCATAAAAACTTTTTCTTCCAAGGAAATAGTAAAAACAAGACATCAATCCCCAACCTTTGGTGGTTCTTTCCGGTGATTTACTGGTTTCTTCCTCCACCAATAATACTGGCACCATGAATAGCCTATCATGTGCTGAAAAATGGCATTAAACCCAACAACAACAACAACAACCCAACCTTTGGCCTCTTGACTCAAAAGGGTTACTTTCTCAATGCATTATGAAATCAAAATCCTCATAAAAGTATGTGACATTATAGCCATCCCTGACTATCAGTTGGCATGTGCAGACTTTGTGATTTTACAGACATGGTATTCAATCTAGATGGTCTGATGATGGTTGCCGAGATATTTACCAGACCCTTGTTAATGCTGGCACAACCTTGCCATGGGTAATGGTTTGAAACTTTCAGCTAATCTGCCATGATTTTTCTCCTCAGGAAGGAAATGTTGTTGTGTTCTAACTCTAAGCCTAAGGCCATGCACTTATTATGTGTCCCTAGTTATTATCCCTTCATTATGTTGTCTCTCACCTGAAGAGTTGTTTTATCTTTTAGAGGAGGACCCATATCATAATGCCCTCCAAAGGATGGCAAAGTTTGATGTTTATGCATTCCATACCATAATGCCCTCCAAAGGATGCTCAAGGCAAAGTTTGATGTTTATGCATTCCATACCATAATGCCCTCCAAAGGATGCTCAAGGCAAAGTTTGATGTTTATGCATTCCATACCATAATGCCCTCCAAAGGATGATCAAAGCAAAGTTTGATGTTTATGCATTCCATACCATAATGCCCTCCAAAGGATGATCAAGGCAAAGTTTGATGTTTATGTATTTCCTCCACCTCTTACAGAGTCTCCTAAAATTATTGTGACTGACATGTATTCCACTGAGAAATATACATTTTGTCATAATTTATGTTTTCACCAAAAATTTCAAAATAGCTATCATGAAACACTCTCATATCTCCCACACATGCAAGCATCTATGTAATGCTATAGTTACAAAATTTAAATGTTTGTAATTTACTGATGAACTATATAAATCTATACAACCTTTTAGTCAAAAATTGGTATATATATATATATATTTCAACTAAAGTTTTCTTGCTAAATTAGTCAAAAAATTTACCTTCATGAAACTTTTGTGACTTGTGTATTTTTAACTATTTTACCTTGAAGAAGCCAGCTACAGCAGCAGCTCCACACTTGTCTCGATGCATTCCCGCCATGTGGCCCCCTGCCTTGATGTCTGCACCACCTGTGTCATAGGTGATTCCCTGGAATGTAAAACAGAATTAGTTTAATTTTTTAAAAACAAACATGGCATGTCATTCACAGATTTTGAAACACATTATTTTATAACAGTTTTTTTATTCCATTAGGGTGAGTATAAATAGCTAAAAACAACAAAAATTGTTTCAAATAGGATGGACTTTTATTGGCTACCCAAATTTGTCTTTTCAATACCCCAAAACTGCAGGAGACAATTCAGAAATTCACTACATTGTTTGTATAATTAATTTCATCCACTATCATGCTACATGTCTGCAGCATGATGTCCCAGTGCTAGACATCACTATAAACTTCCACAGTGAAGATATCATAGTGATATGACTGAAAAATTGCTAAAGCTACATTAAAAATCATAATCACATCACATCACATGTCATCCACTGTCAATAAGTTCACATGATGGGCACATCCCACATGGTGTTCCATATTGGCAGACTATATCACACAAACATTGAGATGTGAGAAATGTAAGACAAGTTCATATATGAATGCAAAAAGTAAAGTTTAGGGACAATCCCTTGTTCCATGATCTGCACCACAGGAATGACTATAATAGTTATCTGCAAATTAACTTTATTAACTGACAGTTATGAAAAATTAGTATGTCAAGTAAATTTATAAAATTGAAACAATTACTGCAAATGGTATAGTATTCATCCACCATATGGTTAGCAATACATTTTTAGGGAAAAAAAATTTCATTGGAAGAAATACTGGACCTCTTGAATCCAAAATAAACAGGTGTCTCACATTTAAAAAACGACAAATAGTTATGAGATTTCCATCTGTAAACCCTTTATGTGTCTGTCTACAAAGGTAAATTTGACAGTTTTAACATTGTTACCAGTCACTGTCAATGTCAAAGAAGAGGAGTACTTTTGAACAGGGATGTCACAGAATAAGGCTATAAATAACCTGGTTTTCGCCTTGAATCTATTTTCCACCTTTATTCATTGTACAAGCATACAATGTTACCTGGCGTGAATTACTTGCCACCAGGTAAAGTGATTTTGAAATTACATGCAATGGTAAGTCACAGAAAAGCATGGTATACATGAACATTTGACCATAACATTTATTCACTCCTATGGATTTAAGCTTGATACATTTTGTATTGAGACACAAGTCATTTGGATTTTGTCTGTTGTGGGTATTATCCATTACCATAGGGGTAAGTACCAAAGTTTTGTTTTATTTGATTTGTGAAACCTTTTCTCGAGTTTTTGTTATTGCATGCTTTGTTATTACCATTTTAGCAATAAATAGTTTGGTTTTGTTCTAGACTATTGTAGCCTAGTGCACACTATTGTAACCTATGGGATACTATCAACCATTATGGAAGCTATTTTGACACTATTGGAGCCTGTTGGACACTATTGGGCATTAGTGGACACTATGGGAGCTTAGTGGACACTATTATAGCCTATTGGATAGTGGACATTATCGGAACTTAGTGGACACTATGGGAGCTTAATGGACATTAAAGGAGCTTAGTGGACATTATTGGGCTGATAAAGTCTTATTGGAACTGACGATGTCTTATGGGAGATTCAGTGTCCTATAAGAGCTGACTATAGCTATCCATGGTTGGCTGTAGCTATCTGTATTGCAGTATGCTATCTATGTGCATGAATACATGTATGTATGTAAATGAATACATATAAGGTATCTGTGACGTATATGAATTTGGATCAATAAGAAAGGGATCTAGTGAAACTGCATAGTTCCAGTTCCTATAGTGAATAAACTGTAGAGTGACAGTTTGTCAAGTGAATGACTATTCCACTTTACAGTAATTTATGTTCATCTATTTGTATATTTAATTGACTGCATTATTGTTTAGTCAAAACACTAGCAATAACATTATGAGTATTGCTCATTTTCCTTTGTCTGTTTTATTTCTAGAGATTTTGTGAATCTCAAAACTTAGTGCATACAAGAGATTATATTAATCTTATTTTTCATAATACATGGTATATTTGTTTTAGGCTATAAGCCAATGACTCATATTTCTGTATTTTGTTTTCTTTCCTTGTCATTTGGTGAGTGAGTGTAGGGTGATTTGCATCACTTGCATAATAGTAGTGTGAGATTCTGTGTATTTTTTTATATACACATATATATCTAGTATTTCATTGTATAAATTCCAATCATTCATCCCTTTGTGTTTGTTGTTATTCATTTAGTCCAAACAGAGAAAACCACTAGGTTTCAATTCTGCTACAGGGGATTTTGGCCAAATACAAAAGGTAGACACTAATCAGGTTGGGCCATTCAAGAAGGAGACCACGGTATATGTTTTTCTTACTCAAATGCAAGCAATTTACAAACTTTTGTCAATATATCTGAACAAGCTTAGTTGCTGTGTGGAAAGGTTTTACCTTCTTTAAGTCTGTGACATAAAAATTGTACCTTTGCAAGCCAGATTTTTGTTTCTCCCTCATGCCAAATGCAATCTATTTACAAATTTTGCTAACAGTAGGAGGTGGACAAATCAAATTGTTGAGCAGAAACAAAATAGAAAATGCATGGTTTGGAAAGAGACAGACAGATGAACATCATAACATTATATGCTCTGTTTTATGGCAGGCAAGTAAAAAGTATTAAACTCTATTCACCAAATAACCTGTAACCTGAAATCAATGAATGGAAATTTAACAATTAAACAAGTTTCATGCTTGTGATTATATTGATATATACTAATGCAACATATTAAAGCCAGAATATCATTTTTACTTATCAACAAACATCAAATCTACAGTCTTATTGTACTACTCTCAATAAGACTTGCATTATGCACTGATATCACAAGGATTATTATGTCTCTTCACCATGGCAAATAGATTCTTACATGGCATAACATCTAACTTTTTCAATATATCAACAGGGCTGTGAGTAAATTAACAAATCAAAATTACCAGCCTTCACAAATTGAGTATTTAGTCCATACCCTTGAGTATATTGTCTATGCTCAGGTCAATGACAAAGTAAGTAAAATGTGTACATTGTTTACAAGTTTGGGCAGGCAAACATTTCAGTGTGTTAAGAAATTTTGCATTCATGACCCCCACCAAGTTACATTTCTTAAATTTAAGCTTCTATCGCTTTTATATCACCCTGTAATAGTCCCAACAGCTGCTCTATTAGCCTTGCATGACCTAAAATTGCTTGACTGAATGCAACACAGTTTAAAGAATTAGCTCTGTTCTGCTTTCTAACATTTATGTATATTACTATAAACTGCACCTTTCCAACAAGAAATAGAGTTTTGTCAATGGATCCCTCTCCTACATATTCCAAGAAGATTAGTCTCCCCTGATGCCTCTGCACCACTGAAAATAGAAAAATATACATGTCAATAGAAACAAAATAGTTAATATTTGACTTCATTTTCACTTCTGTCAACAATTATTTCACTTGTATATTAACATCTAGAGATATTTCAATAATAAAGGGATGTAACACTGTAGCTGGAAGGACAATATCTTCAAAATCAAAGCACAACTGTTTAATTTCACAAAACAGTTGATACATGATAGTCTATACTCCCTCACTTAGAGAATCATTGTACAGTTCAAAATGTATTAAAATCAGTACTTGTACATTGCAAGATTAAGACATATTTCATGTTAATTTTGGGGTTACTTTTACTTTAAAAAAACCTGGATCCTATTCAGCATCATCATATATTCTTAACAAGATGGTAGAGGCCCACAGATATCATAATAGGTAATCAATGGCAGATCAGTGAAAATCCAATAATTAACCTTTACTGTTTATTCGTTTCCTATTAACCAAGATAATAAAAATTACACAATCATCTTGGTTTCTTTCCATTGTTGATTTCTTTAAAGTTTTATTATTTTCCCTTCACAAATAAAGAAATTAGGAATCAGTTTGAAATAGGTACTTGGCTGTTTTGTTTTCATTCACCAAAACTGTCCATTACAGTCAGGCCAGTGGTCTGATAATGAATGTTATTAATGTTTTGCATCTTTTAAAAAAATAAAAAATCTGATTTGCTCTGTGTCATCCTGATTGCTTGATGCTATGGCCTTTCCCATGGTATTTGCATATATGGTAAATGAAGACCAAGCAAGAACAAAAAAAGGGTAAGTTTTTGTCTTTTTCCTCCATTATTTCTGGTTATTTAAAGAAGTGTGCTGTTTGATAAAACATTTCTTTCTGCATTGAATGAGCCAAAATTATGGCTTTGTCAACAGTTAATATACCACACTTTGAATTAAAGATTTCAAGATAATCAGGCACTCAGATAAAATGGCTGCTTTTGCTCATCATGTTAACTGTAGGTCAGTCATAAGCAGTTGTTTGCTTACACATTTTCAACAAGTATGTAATTCATAATGCATTCAATAGAAACAATTAATACAACTTTTTTAAATTATGTTAATAATGATGTTCATTCTAAACTTTAATTGGGGATGTGACTTACTGGGACAATGCAATACACCTTACTTAATAAATAGTCATAACTATAAATAATCAATTTGAATGAAGGTTCTTCTATTTTTTGTTCTTTTATTATGACATTTACTGTCAATTTAATTGATCTAATGAGTCATTCATGAGTTTGTAGTTTTAAAACCAGTTTATATACCAATTTTAGTATGAAGGTTTGATGAGAATTTTGCAGCAACCATCCCTGTCTGTTTATCTAAATTCACTGCAACAGTACATGTTAGTAAGCCTTACTGGTTTATTAATGAATTTTCAGTGAGTATGATACAAAGGAAGTTTAAAATGTCCATTGTATTCAGAACATTTACAATTATAAGAATTATAATTACATGGCATTTCTCCTCAATCCAGTGTCTAATTTTTCAGAAATGGCTAAAATAATGTTAAAGCCCTTAAGTAAATGAAGAAACATGTCAACATCAACATAAATTTCATTCATTCATAAATTCATTTATTGAAAAAACTCAAAGGACACTTTAAACATGTTTGATAAAACTTTATATTTACTAATTCCATTCAGTTTAAATAATTTTTAACCATAAATTGTCTTTCAGATGTGATATTCAGTTTGAAGACTCAAGTCATCCCATTCAAAACTGGCCATTTCAATATTTGGAAAAATTGCTCAAACTTGTGCCTCCTGTGTCATCAGGAACTTTGGATCAAATTTTTTAGGCTTTCTCAGACACAGTG
The DNA here is from genome assembly GCA_016746295.1 of Potamilus streckersoni. Classification (NCBI taxonomy): domain Eukaryota; kingdom Metazoa; phylum Mollusca; class Bivalvia; order Unionida; family Unionidae; genus Potamilus; species Potamilus streckersoni. Next base: position 145,703 of record JAEAOA010000551.1, on the reverse strand, counting down.
TTGGGGAAATCATTTTATATTTCTAGTTTGACACTGTGTCAGATGGTGAACAAGCATCTGATCAGTTTTCTTGTTGTTGTACTTTCAATCTTTTTTATTTTAACAAACTGTTTTTATTTTTTTGTGAAGATAAAGAAATTAATAATGTTTGCATTTATACATATATATGCTTATTTCGAAGATTGTAGTTGTCAGCATTAGATGTCATGACCTTTGAAAAATACAAGATTGTAAATTGTTACACAAAATGTTGCATTGTATATTGTTTAGTAGACATTTTCTAATTTGAATTGAATGAACTGGAACATACATCTTTTAATGCTTGTAAAAACATGAGTATAATGGTTTCTATTTTTTAAAGAAAAAAAATAAATTTCTGGAAAAATTGGGTCTAGATTTTTTATTATCTCTCCTTAACATTCAGAGAAAACTGAAATCATTTTTCAGTTCAATATATAGAACAGGTTGGTATTTTTAAAACATGTTTTTAATTTTTAGGCCACATGCAGATCACTTTGAAAGAGAGTTTACTTTGATTAAAATAGTCTTTCTATTTTCTGATGAAAGACACTCTGGCTTCATACTTTTAATAGATAGAAAAATGTAAAACATGTCATGTTTAAGACCATCTTGTCTATTTCTTTGCAATGCTGTACATCATAAAAATAATATTTCCTTTAGCATTGTAAACACAGATGAAACTGTATACTATAACCTACATAGCTGTGATAATTAATAAAATATTTTGGTTCATGAACTGGAGAAATGCTGCATGTTTTGTACGATTTTGTCATTTTTCAGATTTTTAACACAGTTCATGAAGGAAAGTAAAGTTATCAGAGTTCTTTTTTCTCAGATATATAGTACTACATATCAAGATTAAACTAAGAGAATTTGATAGACATTGAAAAAAGTGCAAAGCCCTAACAAAGCAACAAACTTGGCACAAAAGCTAACTTTTGCATATTCTTGATGTGTTACATTGAAATGTATGTCATTTTTAGGAAGCATTATCCCAAAAAGTACAAGAAATAATGCTGTGATTTTTGTGTCAGGTTGGCTTTACAATGTTGTATAGTTTGTAGTACTTTATCTATCTGAAATGTCTTTATCAAAAAAAGGAATATTTTAAAACTGAAAGATGCTTTGTATGCTGTTTTGATTCCATGTGATGGGCCTCACTAACCAATGAACACATTTCAAGTTGGATCCAAATTTGATAATGAGAGAGTAAGAAGTATTTTAGCATTGCTGTTGTTACTGTTCCATTAACAAATACCACAGGTGATATGATGAAGGAATAACAAACAGTATAAATTTTCTTACATCCTGCAGCTCTATTAACTGCAGCTAGCAGTGGATATTCCTTCTTAAATATCTTTGGGTCAGAGATTACATCAACCTGTAAAACAATATACACAACATTAACTTTGGGTGAGAGATTAAATCAATCTGTAAAACAATATGTACCACATATTAACTCTGGGTCTAAAATTATATCAATCAATGAAAATATGTTATCTGTTCTACCAATTACTCCAAACAAACAAACAGACCCAGATCTCTTAGTGCATGATGCAATTGCAAACCTGGGTCTGTGAGTCTGCAGTTGGAATTAACCTACTGGAAGAAGAACAAAAATTTCTCCAGAAAGAACCAATGACCAATGGGAAGCTATTTGCAAGCTCTCCTGCTGGCCAAGCTGAGACTTAAACCCATGTGGACAGAGGTAATGTCAGTGAACAGTAAAGGCATGTGCCACCCATAAAACCAATATTCCAGTTTGTGAGTACTGAGCAGACACCACACTTTAGTGATATTTTAGTGGCTTCTCTGTATCACCATGTGTTGCCTTGCCCACCATGCACTTCTCTGTATCACCATGTCTTGCCTTGCCCACCATGCTTTTCTCTGTATCACCATGTGTTGCCTTGCCCACCATGCACTTCTCTGTATCACCATGTCTTGCCTTTCCCACCATGCGCTTCTCTGTATCACCATGTGCTGCCTTGCCCACCATGCACTTCTCTGTATTACCATGTCTTGCCTTGCCCACCATGCACTTCTCTGTATCACCATGTCTTGCCTTGCCCACCATGCACTTCTCTGTATCACCATGTCTTGCCTTGCCCACCATGCACTTCTCTGTATCACCATGTGTTGCCTTGCCCACCATGCACTTCTCTGTATCACCATGTGTTGCCTTGCCCACCATGCACTTCTCTGTATCACCAAGTGTTGCCTTGCCCACCATGCACTTCTCTGTATCACCATGTGTTGCCTTGCCCACCATGCACTTCTCTGTATCACCATGTGTTGCCTTACCCACCATGCAGTTCTCTGTATCACCATGTGTTGTCTTGCCCACCATGCACTGAGAGAAATAAATTCCCCATGTCTTGCAACTAAAGGCATTTGCATTCCATCGCAAATGCATGTCAAGTTTATAATACGGCACTAATTTAACTGACAGATTTACACAACTGTATCCACACCCAAGTATGGAAAAATAACTGACAAGAGTGGTTGTTGTTGTTGTGCTTAACGCCATTTTTCAGCACACGATTGGCTCTTCATGGCAGCCAGTATTAATGGTGGAGGAAGAAACCGGGAAATCACCGGAAAGAACCACCGACCCACGAGAAGCTACTGGCAAGCTTTCTGACATATCCACATTCGCCGAATCCTAGACTCGAACCCACGCAGACAGAGGTGAGATGGCAGTGATCCATAACGGACAGCGCTTTAGACCACTAAGCCACTTGGGGCCCCTGACAAGAGTGGGTATGCAGATTTACTAGGGTTGGGAAAATAGCAAACTATGCCAACCCATTCCCAACCAGTTATGGGCTTCTAAACAGTTTTTGACATACATTTCATTTTTTAAAAAAGTCAGCTATCTTCATAATTGTAACAAAAATGGCATTTTCATAAATTTAAAAATGTATTCATCACAACTAAATTTTCAAGTAACATGGCTTGTGTTTTGTAAACTGCCAGAGAGCTACAAATAACTTTCCTGTTAGTGTTGTAATTATTCACTCTCTTCAAATATTTATGTCATATATAAAAATGGCATAACCTGTAACATATTAATGTCTATGAAAGGCTGCTGCCATGAAATCTGTGACAAAAACTGAGATGGAATGTTTTTTAGGAAAAATTTTAAGAAACATGACCACATAGGAGTGATTGTATTCCTCAAAACAAACACTGTATGGTATGTTATTAATGTAAATGCATTTTTTTATGGACATTTTATCAATATCAATAAAAATATTGGTGATGTTAGTTATTAATCTTAAGCACTATTATATTGTGAATCTGATAATTTGATATATTCATAACAATGGCATAAAATATTGTTTCTTCTCACTAAAATAAAAAGAAATGCAGTTTCTTGATAATTAAATATCTTCAATATTAACTTTATGATTCTATATGATATCCAATACCAGCAAGCTGATCTTTAAATGATGAGTCTAGCTTTACCAAAAATCAACTTCCATCAATCATGCAGTCGTAGGGAATGAAATAAAACATGCCACAAATAAAAGTGTTCTTGCTAAATGTATTATACCTTGATACATGTGTCCTTGAAAATATTTTCAACATACTCCTGTACTCTGGGGGCAGCCATTCTCTCAGGGTCAGATCCCCCAATGTCACGAGCCACAATTCTGTAAAATTATCAAAATTTGTCTTTTGGCATTCGGCAAATGAAACAATATTAGCAATATTGAAATAATATTAGCAATATTGAAACAATATTAGCAGTACAAAATTCATGCAAGCCATTAACAGTGGGCAATAACTCAATTAAAGATTATTGGTCATATTTAAATATAAATTTCAAATAGTTTACAACACAAGTAGGTCAAAGCAACCTAAATTTGAATTTTTGTATTTACTAATTGCCCAATAACACAACCAGAACAGTTTTCCAAGACACTGAGAAAAACAAAACACAGACTTAGGTTGACACATGTCAGCTATTTTATTAACATGCATATGACTTTAAAAATCATTAATGTTAATTAAAAGAACTAGACAGACTTAAACTGAGAATATGTGGCAGCAACTACAATCTAGAATAAAAAGAGTGACATGAGAATTGTCTTCAGTAATTACACTCCATATAAGGCTGTGTCATAATTGTGTATAAAACATACAAATACCACATTTAATTATATGAAATTACATTTTATTTGGTTATAAAGAAGTGAAACTAAATGAAATATTATTTAAGGAACAATAATACAACCAATTAAAATTAAATTTGTCATTGTAAAACATATAATGATAATGGCATGAATGTGTAATATAGTCATCTGTGTTAGCATGATCTAGCAAAGACCACACAAGGCATAAAAATGAATTTCATATACATGTTTGTATGCATCTGTAGATTTTCATATTTAACAATCATTAACTTAAAAACATTCATGTTGCCAATCAGTAGTATCTAACACTATTGTGTCATGAATGACAGAAATTTGATATATTTTGTAACAATGAGATGAAAATCTAATATGGTCATCTACATAGACACATACCAGCTTTCATTTGTCACTTTTCAGTGCTTTTGCTCAATTGTGCTAACAAGATTTTTGAAAAAGAAAATAATTTAAATCAGAAAAGTTAATAAAGTGTCAAACTTTAAAAAACTTGCTCTTATGGCCCAAAAATCAGATCATCTACATAGGAATGCAATCATACCCACCATATTTGTATGTCTAGCTCAAGTGGCTGTAACAAAATGTCTAAACCCCAAAAAAGTTTTAAATATGCTTTTATATATATGTAGGAGTTTAGTCTCCTGGCTATATAGTGCAGAATATCTTTTATTGTCCCAAAAACAGCATCCAAAATAAAAATAAAGGCAATAAACTATGACCATAAAAAAGAGTGTACAAATTCATGGCTAATTCTAGGAGTTTTGTGCCTTGATGCTAAAATGGATTCTGGATTGATGTCTGTTGTTCAGATGCTGGATCCCATGGATGCCAATCTAGAAGTGTTTTTAAATTCATATTATAAAATAGATTCAGGATGTATGTGTGTTTAATGGATGCCAATCTAGAAGTGTTTTTAAATTCATATTATAAAATAGATTCAGGATGTATGTGTGGGTATTCAGATGGATGCAAATCTAGAAGCTTTTATTCCTTCAAGCTAAAATGGATTCAGGATGGATGAATTGTGTTCACACATGAAATCTTACATATGCAAATCAGCAAAGCAATAATCCACCACAATAATGAATGGGATTCATGACCATGAACAAAATAAGTATATCAGTGGTAGATACTAATGAGGATGGATCCATTTAGAGAAAGAAAGCATTGGGGAGGAAAGAGACTTTTGTATACATAGAAAATCCTTTCTTCCTTCTGCTTGCTGCTAAGTAGGCACATAATGTGTCCAAATAAATACCGTCCTATTTCCAAAGCTGTGTTGATCTTGAACCCCTCTGTGACCCTCTCCACATCATCACACCAAACCCCCATGAAGTCCACTTTCTGTGCCTTACTAGGAACATCCTCTCGAATCTCTAATGGCTGCAAAGGATAATGGCTCACATAAATTGTGTCCAGCGTTCAAGGTTTTAGATTTGTTTTACATAGCAATTTCAAGTGTAGATCTGTCAAAAGACAGTCATGGCCATGTTGCAACTGGCTTTTGTTGTATCACAGTCACAGTACATCAAACAGCAACATAAAATGCAAAAGTACTGAATATATATTTCAAAAAAGGAGCTAAAATCCAGCAAATGCTAAAAGCAAGCTCTCAAATATTTACCTATTACACCACTCCCTCAATAACTCATGCCCTGAGAACTCAGCAACCCACTTATAATGTAGGGTGATGCATGGATCCCATTTTTTAAACCAGAAAATACCCGCAAAAATTAATCCCTATTTCTTGAACTTGAATAAACTATCAAAATTGGTAACTGAAACGTTGATATATTGCTAGTTTTATAGTCGAAAATGATAGATAGGGCCTGGAAATTTTATTCACCATTTTAAAATTATCAACTTTTAAAAAGAATTCATATAATTGGTAACATTTTGTTTTTAAATAACACCTTTCTTAGGACACTGTAATTAAAGATATTCAAGGAAATTTTGATCAATGAAAATGCCTCATACACCTAGTGTAGGCTGTACATTAATATTTAAATGATAGTTAAAAAAATTTTATTAAGTGCAATTTGTATTTTAATTCTATCTTTTAATTCCTCTTAAGTGTAATCATCAAAAATGAAATGTGTATTTAAACGTAAAATGTGTTAATCTACCATAACAGCTATTTCCACAAGCATTTCACTGAGAACTTAATTGTCAACCACCTTTTGATAACTGACTTGCAGAAGTATTTGTTGTAATATTGCACTGAATTAAAAGCTAGCCTCTTTTGTATTATCACGTTAATTATGTCTTTTGAATCAAATAAAGGAGTGGAATAAAATAAATGTTAAAGGCATGCAAATTTTACAAAATCAAAATCTAGCAATGTCAGTCATATGTCAGGTTAACTCACTTCATTTTATCAACCAAACACTTTTATAAATGTTATTATGTATGTAAAATAAACTACCTTAAATTAACCAACTCATTCAAAACTTTAATCAAAGAAAGCAAGGCTACCAAGTGAAACAAATACTTCATAAAATAAAGAGCTTGGTTTCATAGATGCAGACCATTGTTAGCAAGCGAGCATCAGAGAATTCCTGAACTAGCACATAGAGATATCCTCAAGGGTGATATGTTTCACTATTACTTCAATGAAATCATGACATAAATACTGTGCAAAATGCAAAATGCAAAAATATAGTTTCGACATAAACGATTGTCACAAAAAAATGTCGCAAGTTTTTTATAACAAGGGATCTTGTTTGGTGGTCTATCAACAGTTAGTGTTGTTCCCTGCTACTTTGACACCTGACCTGGCAGGATAATGTTAAATACCACACCGGGAACCAGACTAATCAACAAAACAAAATGCAGTTATGTAATAAACATTTCACGTACACATGATGGTTGGATCTTTTCACAATTAGGACATTTTGAAAATATGTTATTTATACAGAATAATGAACAACTTCATCAGAAAAGGTGCATTATAAACAGTTATTAATGAGGATTCAATAATAAAACAGCCCAGTTCCCTACCCCTCCCCCTCCCTCCTCGCGATTTTCTTGATGTCTAAACAGAGTTTTTCAATTTTTGGAGGTCCTTCAGTAATTCGCGTCCTTGCTTATAGTGTGGTCTATGTTTGTAGACACTGTTGTGCATGATTCATCAATGGAGAGGCGAAGTTTAAATCAAAGGAGGTATGGTTAACTATCTCAAAATTTAAATCTCATCAGGGGCCCCGAGTGGCTGAGTGGTCTAAAGCGCTGTCCGTTATGGATCACTGCCATCTCACCTCTGTCTGCGTGTATTCAAGTCTAGGATTCGGCGAATGTGGATATGTGAGAAAGCTTGCCAGTAGCTTCTCGTGGGTCGGTGGTTCTTTCCGGTGATTTCCCGGTTTCTTCCTCTACCATTAATACTAGCCGCCATGAATAGCCTATCATGTGCTGAAAAATGGCGTTGACCACCAACAACAACAACAATAAATCTCATCGTACTTCTATCAATGTCTTCTTTTTCCTACCAAAATGAGACTAGTTTCATTTCAGCTTATGACCCAACAATAATTTGTCACTGTCCATCCATGGTAGATGGACTGCATGTAGTGTTGTTCCATCACAACAAAAGATATAATTGTGTATAGTTATGCCCAAATTAATGCCATCAAAAATGTCCAATGTGGGTATGTGAAAAAGCTTTCCAGTAGCTTCTCATGAGTTGGTGGTTCTTTCCTTTGTTTCTTTGGTTCTTCCTCACCATTAATACTGGCTGCCATGTATAGCCTATCGTGTGCTGAAAAATGGTGTTAAGCCCCAAAACAAAAACAACAACAACAAAAATATCACAAAGAATAATATTCCTTTTGGCAAATTAAGGATATTATCCACATTATTATACCTACCACATACAAAGCCTGCAGAGCTCCCAGAGTTGCCACAGATCCAGCCTTAGGAAAACTGTTATCTATAGGTCTGACTAACAGGGGCTTCTTACATCCAGCACTCAGGGCTCTGAAATGTAAAAGAAATACTACATTTTATTTTATGTATTCTTTTGTTCATTTTTTGATTTTAATCTTTCAAAGACCACAACTAAAGGTTATATGCAGTACATCATAAACTAAGTAGTAAAATTAAACTATAAAGTTTTATGAAGTGTAAAGTTTTCACATGCTTAAGAAGAAATAAATTGATTAAGTCAGAGGCAAAAACTTAAAATACTACATCCAGTCCTCTGTATAATGCTGCTATCAGAAGCCAAGAATTAGATCCAAGACCTTACAACCTAATTATATACACGAATTATCCATGACCTTGAGACCTAATTATATGCATTAAATATCCATGACCTTGAGACCTAATTATATACACAAATTATCCAAGATCCTTGAGACCTAATTATATACATGAATTATTCAAGACCTTAAGACCTAATTATATATATGAATTATCCAAGACCTTGAGACCTAATGATATATATGAATTATCCATGACCTTGAGACCTAATTATATAGATGAATTATCCAAGACGTTGAGACCTAATGCAAAAACTTAAAATACTACATCCAGTCCTCTGTATAATGCTGCTATCAGAAGCCAAGAATTAGATCCAAGACCTTACAACCTAATTATATACACGAATTATCATGACCTTGAGACCTAATTATATGCATTTAATATCCATGACCTTGAGACCTAATTATATACACAAATTATCCAAGACCCATTGAGACCTAATTATATACATGAATTATTCAAGACCTTAAGACATAATTATATATATGAATTATCCAAGACCTTGAGATCTAATTATATATATGAATTATCCATGACCTTGAGACCTAATTATATAGATGAATTATCCAAGACGTTGAGACCTAATTATATATAAGAATTATCCAAGACCTTAAGACCTAATTATATACACAAATTATCCAAGACCTTGAGACCTAATTATATGCATGAATTATTCAAGACCTTAAGACCTAATTATATATATGAATTATCCAAGACCTTGAGATCTAATTATATATATGAATTATCCATGACCTTGAGACCTAATTATATAGATGAATTATCCAAGACGTTGAGACCTAATTATATATAAGAATTATCCAAGACCTTAAGACCTAATTATATACAAAAATTATCCAAGACCTTGAGACCTAATTATATGCATGAATTATCCAAGACCTTGAGACCTAATTATATACATGAATTATCCAAGACTTTGAGACCTAATTATATACATGAATTATCCAAGACTTTGAGATCTAATTATATATATGAACTATTCAAGACATTGAAACATAATTATATACATGAATTATCCAAGACCTTGAGACCTAATTATATACATGAATTATCCAAGACCTTGAGACCTAATTATATACATGAACTATCCAAGACCTTGAAACATAATAATATACATGATTATTTAAGACCGTGAAACCTAATTATATCCATGATTTATTCAAGACCTTGAGACCCAAATATTCCATGAATTATCCAAGATCTTACAACCTAATTATCCAGGGCTAAAGGTTTGAGCATCTACCTTGGATGTAGGAGGAAGGAGGATAGAACCCTGGGCGAGTCATAACAAAAACTTTTTAAAAAAGGATACTAGCAGCCGCCTCACTAGGCATTCTGCATTAAGAGGTTAGTGTGACTGTGGGGGATATGATGCCACATGTCTAAGGCATGATGCTATGTTAAAAACATGACATACACACACACACACACACACACACACACACACACACACACATGCAACCTAATTATATCCATGAATCATTCATGACCATGAAAATTAATTATTTTACATGCATAGTTCCAAACTTCTGACATGTTTTTCTTTGATCCTTGACCAGATATTGTAATACATTAAAGTGTGACACCATATTGTTTGCAACACAGGGGTTGGTTTTTATCTGATTATAGGGAATTTAAACATCATTGTGCCACTGTGTCTATTATTGTCCACCTTAGCAGTCTTTTAACATTTTAGATGCTAACTACATGTTTTGCTGTTCCATCATTTATCTAAAATAGTAGTCATGCCATTCGAGCTATTTCTAAATGTTATTAATTCTCCATAACAGCCTTACTGATTTTTTTAAACAAGCAACAAATATTTTCTTTTTTTCCTAACATCTTTCATTTGCTTCAGTTTTATTAATCTAACATAAAAATGTCTAGTAACTACTAAGAAGTACTAAAGTTCATGGCTCGGTTAATATAAAGATTTTTTTTGCCAAATATTTTTTTCTACTATGGTATCAGAATACATCGGTCAAAATTTCTATTTACACAAAATATTGTCCTAAGTATCATCCTAAATACATTGTGAACAAGAGTGCTAGATGGATCTGCTTTATCTACTCTTTAATTCTGCAATTTCCCTAAAATGTGACTTAAATATGGTACCTTTTAATTCCCTTGAGACCTGCATCGTAGAATCTTCTGACATCATCATAATCCCTGTTCAGTGGTCCTGTTGGGGACCATATCTAAAAAGATAAATAATCCTTGTTTATTAGGCATAGATTAGTGATGTATTATGTGTCTTAAACTGGCATACATTATACCAGTCATCCAAGTCACAATGGTAACATGATGTAATAATCTAGATGATATGTCACATGATGTAATAATCTAGATATGTCACATGATGTAATAATCTAGATGATATGTCACATGATGTAATAATCTAGATGATATGTCACATGATGTAATAATCTAGATGATATGTCAAATATGATGTCATCAATGTAATTTGTATGTAAATTTATTTGACTATTAATGAGACAAATATTAAAGTTTTATAATGGGCTGTATATATATATATATATATATATATATATATATATATATATATATATATATATATATCTATATATATATATATATATATATATACATACAGCCCATTACCCCTGGATGACTCATACATAGTGTTATTAGTATTACATTTAGTGGAGTCCATGGCAATAAACTAAAATAATTACCTCATTAGTATTCCTATACATATAGCACATTACCCCTGGATGACTCATATATAGTGTTATTAGTATTACATTTAGTGGAGTCCATGGCAATAAACTAAAGTAATTGCCTCATTAGTATTCCTATACATATAGCACATTACCCCTAGATGACTCATATATAGTGTAATTAGTATTACATTTAGTGGAATCCATGGCCATAAACTAAAGTAATTACCTCATTGGTATTCGTATACATACAGCCCATTACACCTGGATGACTCATATATAGTGTTATTAGTATTATATTTAGTGGAGTCCATGGCCATAAACTAAAGTAATTACCTCATTGGTATTCGTATACATACAGCACATTACCCCTGTATGACTTATATATAGTGTTATTAGTATTATATTTAGTGGAGTCCATGGCCATAAACTAAAGTAATTACCTCATTAGTATTCCTATACATAATGCCCATTACACCTGGATGACTCATAGTGTTATTAGTATTACTAGTAATACATTTAGTGGAGTCTATGGCCATAAACTAATTACCTCATTAGTAATTCTATACATATAGCCCATTACCCCTAGATGACTCATATATAGTGTTATTAGAATTATATTTAGTGGAGTCCATGGCAGTAAACTAAAGTAATTACCTCATTAGTATTCCTATACATATAACCCATTACCCCCGATGACTCATATATGGTGTTATTAGTATTACATTTAATGGAGTCCATGGCATTACCTGCCTAATAAATGGGATTGTGTTATACTGATGCATGTTATAGTGAGAAACTTATGTAAAAGGCTATTTTCTGCAAAACCACCCGAACTAATACTAGCAAAAATGAACAAAATCACAGAGATATAAAATCAAAAAAAAAAAAATAAATCTGGTGAAAAATTAAACTGTTTCAGCATTAAAATAAAACCTGACTGGATTCTTTTGCTAACAAACTGAAATCAGTATTGTGTACATCATCAAATTCTTTTTTGTTGAGAGAATGATGGAGGTAAACATTTTTATTATATTACCAGTCTACCAGAAGGTACAGCATTAGTTTGTATCAACACTATGTCTTCACTGTAAGCATCATCGACCTGAAGTACATAGAAAAAACAAAAGATAAATATTATGCCTTTTTGAATGCTCCATTAACATTACAATATCAGAATCATGCAGAATTTCTCCATACTGCATGGCTTCATATTGCATGACATCTCAAAAATACCATGTTAGGAACTAATTTTTATTATCAACTATGTACATTTGTCCAGTAAAAACCAGAGCTTTTGACTGAACAGACTTATCTGTGGATTAACTCAGCAATCCATTTGAAGGAACAGATAATAGAGTTAATGACATGAATATACATCATACAGAATCAACCCTATTAATAACTACAGTCAATCACAAATAGCTGGAAAACCAGACATACAAAATCCTTCCATTACACACTAATTGGATAAGTTTTTCCAGTGTGCTGTATTTCACAATATGATTCTAAATTTCAGTTTTAAGTAAACCAAAAGGAAATTTCTTTTCTCAATGAATGTCTGAATGTGTGGTATGTTACCAAATTTAAAGGTCACAGGATGGTACTATTCTATAATTATTTAACTCTGCTTGTATATTTATTTTGGGAATAAACAAAAATCACTTACTTTTGTTTATTGTAGTGTGTTTTTGTTTATTTAATCTTAAATGGAAAAAAAAATATTGAATATATAATAGTAACTGGAAAATATGCACTCATTTTTTCTGAACTTTACTTCTCTCTTTCCATGGTGCAATATAGCTCAGAAAAACTGGTTCCTATTTTCTCATACAAATACAGTAACTGATAAATCACACAATGAGCTGACCCTTTCTATAACAAAATGCTGTAGCAAAATCAGTTTGAACACATATATCAAATGCAATATACATACACATGTGTATATCAACCTTTGTACTGTGTGATCATCCTAGAGATTGGCCACAACTGGCCATTAAAGACAAGTGGTTTTAGTGTTCAGAGTAATGATCAGCCATACAAATTGGATAAAGGATATTAAATCATTTTGCCCACACCTTACAGCATGAGCACAATATTTCAACAAGAGGCCCAAGTGAAATGATAGAACTAACCTGACTTGCATAATTTTTCAGCTGACCATTTCAATAAAAAAGCTTTTGTACCATTAACAGTGTCAAAATATAACCTACGTTAACAATCTATCAGACTTTATATTATGTGATTTGGCCTATTTATCAACAGTCTCATATAAATTCTTTCCAAACTAAAACTCATAAGTAATTTGCATTTTCTCAGGATCCTGATCTAAGTCCTGCAAAATCTTTGAAAGTAAAGTTAACAGATGAAACTTTAATTTGTGATTACAGATCACGTGTGAACAAAACTTAAATTCACATGTGACCTTTTATCCAAGGCCTATATTTTTTACTATATTAAGAAAATCTGAAAGTGTTTCAGGATGAAAGCATACTGGGATATTTGAAACCCTACTATCACATTGTGTCATTGGACAAGGCACTTTACCCCAACTCTCCAAGAACTATTTAACCTATTGATGTGCTGTAAAACACTATACACAATTTTAAAAAAATAATCTTTATTCTGAAAGCAATAAAATAACATATGATGCACATATTATCAGCATCAATATTTATTTATCTGTTCAAATTCTCAAACATTCTTTTCAAACTTTATTGTCTTTTTAATGTAATGGATTTTCAACTTAAATCAGCACACATATCTAAAATTTCAATAAAAGGTCAGATTTTCATTATGTGATGCTCTTTGGAAAGTAAAATCTGTGTTAAATTGTTAATTTTATTTCATATATATATATATATATATATATATATATATATATATATATATATATATATATATATATATATATATATATATATATATATATAGAGAGAGAGAGAGAGAGAGAGAGAGAGAGAGAGGAGAAGGAAAGAGAGGGCATTTGCTTGTAACTAGTGAATATTAGATATAAATCATTACATAGCTGAAAAAAAATCTGTATTGAGTATTTCACCAACCAAATGAATATGTATTTACTTGGAACAAGTAAATGTTTCTCAATCTATGCTCAGATACCAGCAATGTGTATCCCTCATGATAATGTTTATCCCTCATGATGGTGTACCCCTCACCTTTATATTTCTCAAATGATAATGTGTATCCCTTATAATATCTATCCCTCATGATGTCTATCCCAAATGAAAATGTGTAATCCTCATGATAAATGTGTATTCCTAATGGTAATTTGTAACCCTCATGATAATGTGTATCCCTCATGATAATGTGAAACCCTCATGATAATGTGAAACCCTCATGATAATGTATAAACCTCATGATAATGTGTATTCCTCATGATGATTTGTATCCCTCAATATGATGTGTATAGCTCATGATAATGTGTATCTCTTATGATGATGTGTATCCCTCATAGTAAGGTGTATCCCTTATCATGATGTTTACCTCTCATGATGATGTGTAACCCTCATGATAATGTGTATTCCTAGGATAATGTGTATTCCTCAGGATAATGTGTATTCCTTATGATGATGTGTTTTCCCTCATGATAATGTGTATCCCTTATGATGATGTGTATCTCTCATGATAATGTGTATCCCTTATGATGACGTGTAACACTCAAGATAATGTGTATTCCTCAGGATAATGAGTATTCTTTATGATAATGTGCATCACTCATGATGATGTGTATTCCTCATGATGATTTGTATCCCTCATGATGATGTGTAACCCTCATGATAATATGAATTCCTAGGATGTGTATTCTTCATGATATTTTGTATTCCTCATGATATTGTGTATCCATCATGATATTGTGTATTCCTCATGATGATTTGTATCCCTAATGATGTGTACTCCTCATGACAGTGTGTATTCCTAATGATGTGTATCCCTCATGATAATGTATATTCCTCTTGGTAATTTATATTCCTCATGGTAATTTGTAACCCTCATGATATTGTGTATTCATCATAATATTATGTTCCCTCATGATAATGTATATTCATGATTTATTCCTCATGATAATGTTTATTCCTAATGATTTTTATCCCTCATGATAATGTGTATTCCTTAAAATGTGTGTATCCATCATGATAATGCATATTACTCATGATAATGTGTATTATTCATGATAATGTATATTCCTTATGATAATGTTTATCCCTCATGATTATGTGTATTCTGTGGGTAATTTGTAATCCCCATGATGTATCCCTCATGATAATATGTAACCTTCATGATATTGTGTATTAATCATGATAATGTGTATCCCTTATGATAATGTGTATCCCTTATGATAATGTGTATCACTCAGGATGATGTTTACCCCTCATGATGATGTGTACCCCTCATGATAATGTGGATCCCTTATGATAATGTGTATTCCTTATGATGTGAATCACTTATGATAATGTGTATCCCTCATAATAATGTGTATTCCTCATGGTAATTTGTAACCCTCATGATGATGTGTATCCCTCATGATAATGTGTATCCCTCATGATATTGTGTATTCATCATGATATTGTGTATCCCTTAAAATGATGTGTATCCCTTATGATAATGTGTAACCCTTATGATCATGTGTTTCATCATGCTGATCTGTACCACTCATGATGATGTGTATCCCTCATGATAATGTGTATCCCTTATCATGTGTTTCCCTTATGATAATATTTATCCTTCATAATAATGTGTATTCGTCATGGTAATTTGTAACCTTCATGATGATGTGCATCCCTCGTTAATTTGTACCCCTCATTATAGTGTGTATTTATCATCATATGTTTCCCTTATAATAATGGGTATCCCTTATGATAATGTGTATCCCTTATGATGATTTGTATCCCTCATGATGATGTGTTCCCCTCATGATGATGTGCATCGCTCATGATAATGTGTATCCCTTATGATAATGTGTATCTCCTATGATGTGCATCCTTATGACAATAGGTAACCCTCACAATAATGTATATCCCTGATAAAGTGTATCCCTCATAAAAATGTGTACTCCCCATGATGTATCCATCATGATAATGTGTATCCCTTATGATAATGTGTATCTCTCATGATAATGAGTATCCCTTATAATATTTATCCCTCATGATGTCTATCCCACATGATAATGTGTAACCCTCATGATAATGTGTATTTTTCATGATAATGTATAACCCTCATGATAATGTGTAAACCTTATGATAATGTGTATTCCTCATGATTTGTATCCCTCATCATGATGTGTATCCATCATGATAATGTGTATCCCTTATGATGATGTGTATCCCTCATGATGATATGTAACCATCATGATGTGTATTCCTAGGATAATGTGTATTCCTCAGGATAATGTGTATCTCTCATGATGATGTGTATTCCTCATGATAATCTGTATTCCTCAGGATAATGTGTATTCCTCATGATAATGTGTATTTTTTATGATAATGTGTATTCCTCATGATGATTTGTATCCCTCATGATGATGTATAGTCCTCATGATAATGTGTATCTCTCATGATGATGTGTATCTCTCATGATGATGTGTATCCATAAAGATAATGTGTATTCCTCATGACAGTGTGTATTCCTAATGATGTGTATCCCTCATGGTAATGTGTATTCCTCATGGTAATTTGTAACCATCATGATATTGTGTATTCTTCATAATATTTTGTTTCCTCATAATAATGTGTATTCCTCATGATGTCTATTCATAATGATGTGCATCCCTCATGATAATGTGTATTCTGTAAGATGTGTATCCCTCATGATGATGTGCACCCCTCATGATAATGTGTATCCCTCATGATAATGTCCATCTCTCATGGTAATGTGTATTCCTCATGGTAATTTGTAATCCTCATGATATTGTGTATTCTTCATAATATTTTGTTCCTTCATGATAATGTGTATTCCTCATGATAATGTGTATTCCTAATGATGTGCATCCCTCATGATAATGTGTATTTCATAAGATGTATATCCCTCATTATAATGTGTATTCCTCATGATAATGTATATTCCTTATGATAATGTTTATCCCTCAAGATAATGTGTATTCCTCATGGTAATTTGTAACCCTCATAATGATGTGTATCTCTCATGATAATGTGTAACCCTCATGATGATGTGTATCCCTCATGATAATGTGTAACCCTTATAATAATGTTTATCCCTCAAGATAATGTGTATTCCTCACGGTAATTTGTAACCCTCATGGTAATTTGTAACCCCCATGATATTGTGTATTCTTCATAATATTTTGTTCCTTCATGATAATGTGTATTCCTAATGATGTGCACCCCTCATGATAATGTGTATTCTACAAGATGTGTATTCCTCATTTTAATGTGTATTCCTCATGATGATGTATATTCCTCATGTAATGCTTATCCCTCAAGATAATGTGTATTCCTCATGGTAATTTGTAACCCTCATGATGATGTGTATCCTTCATGATAATGTGTAACTCTCATGATATTGTGTATTCATCATGATAATGTTTATCCCTCATGATGTGTATCCCTCATGATAATGTGTATTTCTCATGACAATGTGTATTTCTAATGCTGTGTATCCCTCATGATAATGTGTTTCCCTCATGGTGATTTGTATCCCTCATGATGATGTGTATTACCCATGATAATATGTGTCCCTTATGATGATATGTATCCCTCATGATTATGTCAACCATTTATAGTTTATGTTCTGTTTTATGTATACTTGCACTGTTTTATGTATACTTGCATTAATCAGTAGTAACATAATTTCCCTTCCTAACTCAAGGCAAAACACATAAATTAAAGAAAATAATATATGCATATGATTGTATATGAACCTAGTCCATTTCCATGCAAGGAGGCCATACTTCTATTTTCACAACAAATGTCTAAAACATGTTCAAATGACTTAATTTTTTAGACAAATCATAAATTAAAAGTGCAATCACCAAAAATATGTTCAGTACACATTAACTGCATGTTGGAAATTCTAAAAATACTTTGTAAACCTGTTATTTTGTTTAGAGAAATCATAAATTAAATGTGTTAGCACCAATAATATTATGTTAAGTACACATTAACTGCATTTTTGAAATTCTAAAAATACTTTGTAAGCCTGTTCTTTTTTTTTGCTGCGACAAAATTGAACAGATGAAATTAAACATCACTTGTTAATATTCAGCTGTAAAATTTCTCAAAAGATATTTTTTAGACTTCTTTCATTCTGACCTTTTAATAAATTACTATTCTCTATTAGCATGAAATGATACACTAAAGATGTACAGTGCATTCAAATACATATCACATGTACTTGTTTATTATAAGACTGGCAAGCTGCATAGACCCAGATCTGTCCATGCATTATGTGATGGCAGATCTGGGTCTATGCAGCTTGCAGCTGGACCTAATATATATATAGGGTATACTGCATTCTCAATAATCAAAATTTTCAGAACTGCCTTCAAGTCCTGTAAAGGTCTCCATAAAAATTGATCTGAGGACATAACTCAGATGTTTAAAAACATGTAAAGAGTTACATTACTTTACTGAAAACTTCATTTTTTTAATTATAATTTGAGCTGACTTTCTTTCAAGAATTGCTTATTAGCTTTGCTGAATATATTGGCAGGTCTCCAATGTTAAAACTGAATCATACTGTATATAGTAATGAGCATCATACTGTAAGTGCAAATTGGGATCATATTGTACGTGGAAATGGAGATCATACTGTGTGTAGAAATGGGGATCAAACTGTATGTGGAAATGGGGATCATAATGTGTGTAGAAATGGGGATCATACTGTATGTGGAAATGGGGATCAAACTGTATGTGGAAATGAGGATCAGAGTCAATTTATATGTCCCTAAATCTGATAGGTATTGCTATTAAAATGTGGTACAATAAATTTCTTATCAAGCATTTTGGTACAGCTTTATCATGGTTTCAAAATCTCCTTCATTTGTTTGGTGCTTTATGGCACTGCAATACAAGCAGGTTATTTAGTGCTGAAGCAATTGGAATAAAGTGCCTTGCCTAAGGACACATCATGGTAGCTGAGCCAGCTGGTCCATTTGTAAGATTTGAAGCCATACCCTTTCAGTGATGGGTATATCATTCTAACCATTGAGCTACTGCAACACCATGCACTTTGGTACAACTTCATTTTGGTCTTATGTCCTGATATGCATTTTGGTACATTTCTACTATCATGTTTTGGTACAGTTTTCATATCACATGTTCTGGTACAGATCTACTATTATATGTTCTGATACTGCTCTCATGTCACACATTTGGTACATCTCTCCTATCACATGTTCTGGTACAGCTCCCCATCACTCATTTTGGTACAGCTCTCCAATCAAATGTTCTGGTACAATTCTCCTTTCACATATTTTAGTACATTTTTGTCTTGATTTCAAATACTGTACCTTATAAGTTGATCCACGTTCAGAGAACACTTACCATGATCTGTTGTTGAATGTGCTAGCAGATCAGGATTTATGTTGTCTGTTCTACTGAGTACTCGTAAAAAAAACTGCATAGAGACCCAGGATATAAATCATAGTCTTCATCAAGTGTTCTTACCTTCCTGTGGTCTTCATCAAGTGTTCTTACCTTCCTGTGGTCTTCATCAAGTGTTCTTACCTTCCTGTGGTCTTCATCAAGTGTTCTTACCTTCCTGTGGTCTTCATCAAGTGTTCTTACCTTCCTGTGGTCTTCATCAAGTGTTCTTACCTTCCCAAAGTCTTCACTGAATATTCTTACCTTCCCATAGTCTTCAACAGGTTTTCGTAGACACTCTAAATTCCCCACAAGCTTTTCTGGTTTATCTGTAACAACCACGACAACATCATACTGTGGATCCTTCACATCAAGGTTGGGTATCAAGTCTGTTGGACTGAACATCAAACATACAAAGTTAATAGTCTTATCTTGTAATCTGCTGCAAGACAATGTTGTTAAAATTCGCAAATGCATATAATTCCTTGAATAGTAGGTCAAGTTTTAAAGTCTATAACAGTAAATGATATTATTGACATTAAAACAGACAACTTAAATGGGGAAATATATAAGCAAGTAGTTTGTCATGTACTCTTAATCAAAAAAACTTTGGGAATGTTGGTGCTAATCAACCCTAAGAAAATCAGGAAATGCTTTATTTGTTTTAGTTTTTATGATATTTGTCTTCATGTTGTATTTTATGTACATAAACCTTTTACTTAATTTTAACACATTTTCCTCTCATCTTTTTGAATGTAGTACTTATTTGGAATCCTTTATTCTCCTGATTAATGATTGGCATGATGTAGCCATTAATGTTCTGAGAAACTGTTAAACACTAATGCATGCATTTGCATTGTGATTCATTAAACACTAATACATGTTCATTAAACACTAATACATGAATTCATTCATAGAGAGATTCATGAAATATTAATACAAATGTTCATTCGCACTGTCATTCAACACATGCAATCATTTGCACAAAGATTCATTAAATATTAAAACATTCATTCATTCACATGGTGATTCATTCAACACTAATACATGCATTCATTCACATAGATTCATTATACTCTAATAAATGCATTTATTCACATTTACAAACTTTTTATCAAATTCTGTACAGCAGTAAATTTAAAAGTGACCAAATGTATTTTTATGCTACATTAGATTGCAGATCACCATCATTTGTATAACTTTGAAAGCCTTCATATCAGAACACTGAGCCAAATTTGGTCCAGTGAATTTTGTAGAAGTTTAAAACAGCATTTGCTGATGGATCCATGATACACAATGGACAGAGGTCCATACCATAAATACATATGGCCTTCAGCCACTCATCTAATAATATACCCTTTCTGGCAACAAGACCAATCAGTCGTTTGATCAATATTAAATATACTATGTGTTTATTGATAGATAAATCCCACACACTGCCAATGGGGTCCATTGTAAGAAAAATGAAAGCAAATTTGTATTGACTCAAGAGCAGAGCAACAAATAAATAAAACTCATTTGAAATATACTGGAAACGTTTTGAAAATTAACAATAATAATCAATTAAGTTTTTGTGAATTGAAACATTTTTTCATATGGAATGTACCTATTACCACCATGATTGCATACATAAATGTAAGTCTGCATACTGTACTTGGCCTCAGGTGCAGAAGGTTGTGGGTTCAAACCCCAATAAAGTAATACTTTAAAAAATGGTATTAACAGCTGCATTGTTAGGTGATCAGCATTATGAGGTTTGTATTAGGACTCATTGGCCTGGTGTCAGAGGCTACATGTCTTCAGCATCATGCCCCAGTGCTAAACATCACTAAAATCTGCCACTCTGCAGACATCATAACAGCTAAATATTCCAAGACAAAGATAAGGAAATAACAAGAGCCACTGTAGTTCTAGATGATTAGAATGATAGATTGGTAACCAAACAGCATTTGGAATACTTCATGACTTTCTACTTACTTCTAGTGAAATGTCATACTCCCTTCGGAACCTGCTTTCCAGTAACGAAGGTAAAGAACTCTACTGCTGCACTTATCAATTGAATCTGAGGTCAATCTCATTTTTAGTTGTGATATGTCATTTTTTTCATTCAAATTTGGGGAAAAAATATGTAAAGTTAACAATAAAAATGCCAAAATTGCTGTATAACATCTTAAAATTTCTCAATTATTTGCTACTTTTTTTTGAAAACATTGTGAACCAAAGGCATGTGCATCTGCAGGATACTGTCCAATTCCAACCTTTGGTGGCAGTGGCACTTGGAGTGTCTCAGTCATTCAGTGTCACAATGCTGTATTTGGAGGGTAAATACAGAGAAAAACATTGGTGGGTAAATACAGGGGAAGACATTGGTGGATAAATACAGGGAAAAACATTAGTGGGTAAATAAAGGGAGAAAACATTGATACTCCCCATGGCTGAAATCTTATCTGCTATAATCCTTTAGTGTGTGGCTGCCTGTACTGAGATTTCATAGTATTTCTTGAGTACACACAGCAAAAATATGTCATCAACAAAAAAAATATAAAATTATCCTTCACAGCAATTAGTGACAATGATTGAAAATGAAACTTTCAGTGGCTTACTCAAACAGTATAAAAAGAAAAGTTTCAATTTGTTTATTAACATTACTGTGGAACAGAATTTATTTTGTAAATCTGAAGGAAAAAAATACAAATATTTGCAACATAATGGTAAACATATCACAAAGAGCAGCAGCTGCTCTATCCATGACATAAATTTAAAAGAATTGCATCTTTTTAAAATGTTATTGACACTTTTTCATCAGAAACACAAACATGAATGTTTACATTTTAAATTATTGCTACTGTTAAAGCAGAAAATAATCAGGAAAACACAGAACAATATCTTTTGGAAATTACTTGTTAAAATATATCCAAATGAATATTAAACAATCTTATTCACAACAAAGAGACAGAATCATTGTTTTATTGAAAAATATATTTGCATAAATTATCATTTAACTTGACTTCATCAATAATTTCTTTATCAAAATAGAGTTTTAAAACACTATAAATTGATGAGCTTTAAGTATAAAATTGAATGTATTTAATTTCTTTCAGTCTGTGAAATTTGCTTGAAATTTTCTTGGAAGCAGAGTGAGAGTTTTCAATTATAAGGGTGTAAGAGAAAGGGTCACTTACTAGTCCAAAACCTGTGTTTCATTGAGAACTAAGGAAAAACTTCACTTGATTATGACTGCAGTTTAAATTCAATCACATGTCCCATATTAATATTATTTTAAAAACTTCAAAGCTAAGGAGTAAATCAACATACGTGTACATGCAATGTTGACAGACAGATGATGCAAGTGCACTCTCCACCCACTCAGAATAAAACACATCTCTATACAAAATGTATAAGGTGTATTAGACATGCAGCATTTTATGAAAAATGTTATACAACCTCTGCAAAAGACCCATAATGTAATGTAAGTAACCAGGGATGCACATATATATATATATATATATATATATATATATATATATATATATATATATATATATATATATATATATATATATATATATATATATATATATATATATATAAATATTTAATACTTTAACAACAAAAATTGTAAACAAAATTTTTCTGTTTTATTTTCTATTTTTTCTACCTTAACAGTTCTAATAATGAATAAACATACATTTCCCTGCATCTGCCCAAGCAATGAAAACGTCTCAACAAGAAGATTTCATTCTTCTATATTTGCATAATAGATACATCTACTGATCTCTGTGATATGTCAACCTTTATGTTGCAAATGCCTGTCTGTTTTATCCTCAGATTTATAAAATAAATTTGATTCCCCAGCAACATTAATAAATGAATTGAAAGTTCATCCATTAAATCTTTCTCCTTAGTAAATAACAAAAATAAATTCCAGATACCCTGTTTTTGATACTCTGATGCAGATATTTAACATTTTGGATGATTCACATGTGGAATGTCTCTTCTCTTTGCCATCACTGCTGTAGCAGGGTACAAGATCAAATGGTGCACAGTTCGAAAGTGTTTGTTCTTCAGTTTCTTAGATCATTTTTGCATAAAGTCATTGCATCATGAATTCAACACTTTGTAGCAATTAGCATTCAACACTTTGTAGCAATTAGCAAAATCATTTGAAGTTTAAATGTTGTAGTTGTAGTTACTGTCCTTAAATAATAAGAATATGGCTGTGTAGTAATAACCAGCATTACAAGTATCTGGTTCATAGAACAAATCTTTTTCATTAAAGTAACAAAGAAGTATCCACTTAAACAAGGCATGGGTAAAGCTACCATATAGCAAGAGTATGCAAAGCATTGGGGCCCATTAATTAATTTTTACACTATAGATTAGACAGGACCATTGCCCAAATATCTTATCTATGCCACTGAAATAAACATGTTCAGAGAATGAGGGAGCATTTCTAACCTTGACATTTCTAACCTTGACAGCCTTTCCTACAATGTCTGATTTGTTAAACTTTAAACTGGCAAAATCCTCTATAATGTTTTGTGTCCCTTTGCAAACATTTTCTAATGAGTTGTCAACTATTCTGTCTCTAATACTTTGACAACTTCAACTAACTAATCTCTGTGGTATACCATTATGCTGTGAAATTCCCATAAACTGCTCTTCACTACTTACAGTATTCCCCATAAGTAGCAAAGTGGAAATTTACTGGCATTTCATTGGCATTTACAACCAAGAAATTAGAGTTAGTTGAGGCTGGCAACACTATTTTGGACAGGGTTTGACACAGTGTTCTCAGATGAAGCTGGTGAGGAAAGGGAAACTAAAGAAAAAGAGTGCACATAATTTGCCAATGAAATCTTGTACTGAAAGTTTACAAAATTTAGTCAAATTAAGAAAGATTCATAGGGTGATGTCAAAATAGACATATTATCTAGGGATAGTAACTATGGCATCACCATCTTAACTTCAAATGACTTTGCTAATTGCCACAAAGTGCAGAATTCTGGGTGTAATGATCTTAAACAGAATGGTCTAACAAATTGAGGCTAAAAAAAACAAGCATTCCTCAATCTCATTCCCAGCTATAGCAGTGATGACAGAGATTAAACATTTCTTGATGTAAATCACCTACAATTCCAAACTTACTCTATTTCAGCTTCAGGATTTAAAATTTATAATCTGCAGATATATTATTTTTAATGTTTTGTTAAAGACAAATTTTAAAGGAAAAACTTTCAATTTGTCTATACATATTACTGAAGAATAGAATTTGTTTTGTAAATTTTCTGTGAATAAAACTAATTTGTAACATAACGGTAGACATATCACAAACAACATCAGATGTTTTGGCTGTAATGCAAATTTAAAAGATTTACATCTTGTAACAATCTTGTTGAGACATTTCCTTCACTGGGCACTTGCCGGGAAGGTGTTTGTTTATTTACATTTTAAATTCCTGGAACTGTTCACGAAGAAAATAAAGTGACGAAACAGCAAAATATTGTTTGGAAATATATATATTAAAATTCTTGCTGGCATGGTAGTATTGGATTTATCTCCAGTTGTAGGCAAAGCCTAGGGCAATATACGTGGCTGTGGACACCTACTACAAAAGTTCAAAGTACACGCTATCTGCCGTGTCGAGACTGCATGCGACTGCGTGATGCAATAAAAGCCTTCCCTTTCCGGTAATCTAGACCACTATCCACCCGCAGCAATTATGATAGAATTAAAACAAATCGACGTATTTCAGTACAGAACAATCGTCTGCAATTAATACAGTAATGAAACCTATGCAACCTTTTTCATTTTACTGTTAATACGTTCGCCCGATTTTGAGGGATTTCATTACTTCATAGCGTTTCATCTGCATTTTGTGGTTTCGTTTTACATATAGGCATACAAGCAAAACAGAAACTAGAAAACGAACGCGCACTGATTCTCATAACTGAATAAAAATAAGCGGATGAAGCTGAATGCTGTATATTCCTTTTAGTTCTGTGAGGGTAGACTTTAAGCACAGGAGTTGCAATGTTATCAATAAGGCACGACGAAATTTCTGACAACATGAAATCACCTCAACGGTATTATAAAGAAACAATAATTAACAATAATTTATAATACTGTTAAGGTGATTTCATGTTGTCAGAAATATCATGGTGCTTTATTGATAAAACTGCAGA
Organism: Potamilus streckersoni; assembly: GCA_016746295.1. Lineage (NCBI taxonomy): Eukaryota > Metazoa > Mollusca > Bivalvia > Unionida > Unionidae > Potamilus > Potamilus streckersoni. The sequence continues at coordinate 119,823 of JAEAOA010000551.1, read as the reverse complement.
CTCCTGTGATTCCAAGGTTTTCTATATAAGAGATATCGTATCCTAAGTAGCAAAATATCCGACTAGTACTACTATTGCAAAGGATTTTAACTAATACCAACAGGAAAGGCTACATAAATAGTGTTATATCACAGGGTAAATAATACTTAGGCGATTGTATACAATTCAAGATTAGATTTAAATTTATATTATAATATTAAAATGTACACTTACATTGGAGCAGCCATCATGTAAACTTTAGACCAAGACAATCATATCATATGAATCGAGCCCAACCTCTTTCTATGTTAAACTTACAATCCCGACTCTGAGAAAGAAAATTGAAACGGATTCCGCGAAGTTGCAATTTAAAGGTCCGGAACTTTTGGCCTGATATCGGAAGAAAGACACAGGTGCAAAATCAGAATGCTGCTAGTTAGAAATGTAGGGTATATGTGCAAATTTGACATAAAATTTAAACCTGTGTGCCAAACAGAGATTAAAGTGTTTAACCTAGATCCAGTGGTGTCAATTGGTGGGTGCGGACATCATTAGAAGTAGTGACATCAAAATGACTGTGCATAAAATTTGTGAATGTTTGTGCAGGAAAGGTGTTCATTGGGGTGACAACATGAATTACCGCACTGGGTGACACCAACCCTAGAGACGTCACTGCCTATATCCAAAGTTATATGGACTATGGCAGAAATGTTTATACAAATTCGTTGGGTTTGCGCATATATTTAAGCGCTGAATTTAAAATATGCGAATAAATCACTGTTAAAGTCCGCTTGCTTCACGAGCGAGTCCCTATAAAACTCGAGTCCTTACATTTGACCTTGTTCCGTCCCTTTTGGGAGATGGTTGCGTAAGTAACGGCACTGTCTATTGCGAGCCAGGCAACAAGTGCAGTTGCTCCCGGCGCGGGATTGCTTGCAACTTCGAACCTATCATATCTCTCTAACCTGTTACATTATATTGTTGTCATTCTACATAAATTTTGGTTATAATGATGCATACAAATTTACAATGTTTGCTTACAACTTTAATTATTATAGGTATATTGGATTCCTTAGAAAGATGATATATGTCCTGAACTCAAGTGAACATAGCCACAAGTTACAAATAACTTTTCTTCTCCATCAACCCAAACCAAATTATACCGCACCACCCACCCACCCTTACAAGTACACTCACACAAATGAAAGAAAAAAAAAAACAACAATATTTAACCCAAGACCTCTATAAAATCTTTTTTTCGGCCAGTCGCTTTTGTGAGGCTTTAAACCGCATGCTAAAATAAATAAATAACATAATATTTTCCAACAGCCGTTATATTATAAAGAATTTTGTAAAAGGTCGATTCCAGCCCGTCACTCTCTTCTTTAAAATTCATTTTATTTTTGGGGATATTCATATCTAAGCCAAGACAATACAGCTGTTACAGGTAAAATATTTCTTATGGGATATATTTCGAAAAGATGTTATCTACATACTGCAAACAAGATCAAGGTTGAAAATAATTAAAAACGAAAACAGTAAACAGTAAAAATAAAATATTTTTGACGTAAAGACCTTTTGGTTTTAAGCTAAGTAACTGAAAGAATTAAAACCAGCAAGAATTGTAAATTCACAATATTGTAAATAGAATCTTAAATAAATCTAATTTATATCATAAGTCAAAAATATAGAATGTAAAGAAATGAATTCCAATAGTCTTGAATGTACGAATATTCTAGAAGGAGCTGATGTATCAATAATATTCATGTATCACATTGATATAATCTAGAATATCTTTGAAATAATTCACATTCACCCCAAAGTACTGTTTTGGTCAAAGAAAGTCAATGAGCACATTGTAATTAAAATAATTTTAAAAAAGAATTTCTTTCAGATTATAAATGAATATAGTTGTAAATGATTCTACTATATGTACTAATGTCATTTGATTTAAATCACAGTAGAATGCCAGTTATGTGAATTTCAAATGGAAAATTTCATCAAATCCGGAAGCAAGTATAGACCTTGAACTTAGATGTTAATAACCACCTTTTTACCATTTATAATCATGAAAAATTAGGAAAGCAGAACATCACAACAGTCAGGAGGCCAAAAGTTTATTCTCAAGAAAGGACAAAGGTCAAATACATAATATAAATTAATTATTCTTTAAACAAAATTATAATTAAAAGAGTGTTATAGTTTATATAATAGTTGGCAGCTCCATTTAAACATTCTATAGCTAAATTAATGGAAAGTATAAAATTTGCTGCTTTAAAATTCATAAACCACCTTTGAATGAAATCAAACAATGACGAACAGATCCTGCCTATAATGCATGATGTAAATAATATCAAGATGCTTTCTGATATAGAGCAGGCAAAATAAATTTAAATATTTACAAATAGAGTATAGTACAAGTTTAACTTATCTCTGTCAATAGTGCTGGATATTTCTGCTTGTACATTTGCAAGCACATAATGTTTGACTGACTTGGGATAGAACACTATCAATATTACAGAGTGAAATAGGTTTAGTAATAAAACAGCTGGACATATCTTTTGAGTTTGTTTGGGCCAAAACAATTGAAGTGATTGACGACATAACAATCAACAATAACTAGTGTGTATAAACAAAATTACAATAACACATTTATATGAAATAGATTTAAGAAGCATAAATATTTAAGAATATTACATGGTACCAGTGCCAGAATTAGACAAAGCGGGGCCCTAAGCTATGGGAAGCTATAGAGGCCATATTTGACATAAAATAAATTTGAGGGGGGGGCCCTTCAGACTGAGTTCAGACATTAGGGCCCTAAGCTGTAGCTTGTTTAGCTTATGGTACTGTTTGTAAAATTATGACTATTGGACAAACATAACGTCGTGATATTCAGTAACAAATTATGCTAATATCAAACCGGTATCATGATGAAGGAATGAAAAAATCAGAGAAAACAACCAAAAATAAGATACTTGCGAAAGTCTCAAAATCTTAAGAGTCTCCTCATGTAATCACAAAAATAACTGAATTTCTAATTGAAACATATTACTATAATAAATGGTGAAAATTAAGTTGAGGCAAAAATACCAAATTCTGCTGGAACCAAAATACAATTATGATAACAAAAAGACCCTAAGACTCATTTAATACAAGTTTAACTTTAGATATGAAATCGGAGGTCGTGATATTAACCAAAAATTTGCTTATGAAAGAAGCTTAACCATATCTATGGAAAATTAGTAAGCAAAAAAATTAACGTTGCATTAGCTACTTTGTATCATGTTTTTGCAATCTTTTATCATGTGTAGCTCATATGATAAGACATATACAATGATAATCAGTGTACAAATTGATTGCCATTAACATTGTTAATTTCCATATGTTTTTGTTCGCCCTTAAAGAAATATTTCGTTGCTCTAAATTATTCATCCATTTTATAGTCATGTTAATACAATGTGTTTGTTAACCCATCCACAGCAAACGCAAATTCTTTCCACATTAATCAATGTTTCCACGGAAGTCAATTGTTTTCATAGTAATTATTACTAGTCCTATTGCTAAAAAAAACTTTACCACACCTATCAACTCTTTTTAAAGGTATTATAGTAAATCGTGTTCGACATTTGTTGAAATAACATAACATCAGCAACTTTTGGAATTGGTATAGAACTTCAAGATTATTTGGGAATTAATTCACAATACTGTAAGTTCATCTTAAGATTTTATTTTGTAACTTAGAGAATGAAATTATTTGTTGTTTTTTAAAAAGTGCTTTTGGTGTTGCCGTTTTTTTTTTTGTTACTTAGTTTAAGACCAGAATAGTAGCAGTTCATAAAAAAAAGGATTCCTAAAGTTAGAATGACGATGGGAGCTATGTAAAATATGGCTTGTGTGCTTGTTGTTTTACATAAAACATTTTCAGTGGGATAATCAAAACGCAGACTATCAGCTGGAAAGGTGGGGAAACTCAAAAAACTATTTGCAGAGCTGGATAGACCAGTTGTACTGTCAAGCTTATATGACATCCTTCATATTTGCTCATAGACTTGAGAACTTCAAACAGAAAGGTGTTAGAAAAACTGGTATGCATCTGGCTGCAATGAAAACATTTGCGTTTGTAACTGTGCTTGTTGTCTCCCAAACTGTTCCATAAAATACGGTCACTTTGTCATATTTCCTACTAGCTGAATAATGTAACTTTGTTGACGCTAATAAAAAAAAGTCGAGGTTTAATTCAGCTTGATTGTTTTCTTTCTTTGGTTTCTTTTTTTCTTCGCATTGATTAAATCCATATAATACACACTTATAATTTCAACATGAAAGATGGCTACTGCACTATAAACACTTGGTTAGCTATGCCATTGATATGAACCCTAAGCCATTAACCTTCAGGCTCATGAAGTTAATGTGGAATTGAAACTAAGCGAAATGACGTACGACGTACCTACAAGAGGTAAGTGTGATATTTTAATACAGTTACAGTTGATCTAAGTCATTATTCTACTTCAGTAACAGTACAACCAATCATATCTATCTATCCATATATATATATATATATATATATATATATATATATATATATATATATATATATATATATATATATATACACACACACACACACACACACAAACTCTCTCTCTCTCTCTCTCTCTCTCTCTCTCTCTCTCTCTCTCTCTCTCTCTCTCTCTCTCTCTCTCTCTCTCTCTCTCTCTCTCTCTCTCTCTCTCTCTCTCCACAAAATTATATCCAAAGTGTGGATGCACAACTTGTGTTTTCTTTCAGTTTGTAATTTGGCAAACTTTTTTAAGTGTCACTCTGCGAAACGACGAGCCAGGGTCGAGTTATGACTTTTACAATCCCCGTGTATTTTGAGAATTTATTTTAGGCAAGTACAACATGGGTGCGCAGCTCACTTGGCAAAGATAGTTAGGGAAAACTACTTCAACTAAGTATGTTCAATAAGAAAGAAAAAAAAATAAAGTACTGGGTTGTGAATAAGGTTTACTGTTTTTAATTAGCTGATCGAATTTTAAGGGCACACCCATGTGCATGCAGTATTGGCGTTTACGTATTAGTCAAGGCCAGAGCTGTTATCGGTTACTCATCAATTCCTACTTTATTTACTCACTGCACAATTCTCGACAAAATGCATTTCGTACAGTTCGAGCAAAATGGTGAAAGATTTCTTGGTGTGGAACTCAGATATGGCGGTGATATTGTCAACCTAAACCAGGCCAACTCATCCATACCTCGCGACATGAGGAGCTTCATTGAAGGTGGACATCAGATGCTTTTGGCTGCAAAGAGGTTAGACCTACACCAAAACACATGGGCTCGTATCGTTGCTTACAATTTACCTGTCATACATGTACTATACAATAAGTACAACTTGCAGTTATTGTATAGTGCATGTATGACAGGTAAATTGTAAGCAATGATACGAGCCCCTAGTTTGAGTTTCCTCTGACCCTTGCCACCCCATTGGTTAGTAAGTTACTTCCCTATGCCGACACCAAATGGTGTCGGCGAATTCCAACTTTTCGATAGGGAATGGACTCAGACCCTACACCACAACAGAAATGTCCAAATAGCAAAAAATGGAGTGGTGAGAGTCAGAGGAAACTCGGACTAGTGGCTCGGATCGTTGCTTACAATTTACCTGTCATATATGTACTATACAATAACTGCAAATTATAGCTATTGTAGCTCGGACTACGAGCCCCTGTGCACCGAAATTGACATGAGCGAATATTTTTCAAATCGCTCTAAGTAAGAATTAATTTAGATTCTGGCAGTAAATTTGGTTTATGCCAAATGGAAGATGTATTGAATTGAACTTGAAGAATTTTCCCTTATTCTCTGCAAACGTAAAGTTGTATTTTGTTGCACAAGGACGTCTAAGGGATTCAATCCCGTTTGAATTAATTATCTTTGCCTACTCGAGCTTATGTCGTATATTGCAACATTAGTAGTGTAATGGGATAGTTATCAACAATGGGAAAATACAATAGAGAACCCCTCAGGGGCTCGTATCGTTGCTTACAATTTACTGTCGTACATGTATTATATATAATAACTACAAGTGAGGACATATCTCTCTTTGTTCTCGGGACCTATTTAAGAATAAATACTCATATTTAAAGTTAGATTTCGCGTAACGTAATAAATTTGGTACCAATGTTTAACTCAGCCATTCGACGTTGTATGCGTAGCCGAAGTTTGGTTTAATATCATAACTTAAATGTATGCCAGACCATCCACGGTACTGTCTGACAAGGACCTGATAGCGCTCGTTTAATATGCAAGAACAATAAGCTGAATGCAATACTCTGTTCTCATTGGCCAACTGAAAATTAGTTATAAACAAATGCAGGACGTCATTGTCTTTTAACCAATGAGAGTAAAGTGTTCTATTCAGCAACAAGAGGAATGGCACAAGTGGCATAAGTCACGATGCTGGACACTTGGCAACACTGTAGCAAGAAGATGACATAGCTAACCTAAATACATGCTACTGTAGGCAGAGACATACATACATACATACATACATACATACATACATACATACATACATACATACATACATACATACATACATACATACATACATACATATAGAGATATGACAAAATAAATCAATATCAATATCTTTTCGAGGTATTTGAAGTGTTCCTTAACAGGGTCTTTGTGATGTTAACACCAGTTTGTTAACATACAGAGCAACTCACTGATCTTCTTTTTATCAAACCACGACTCACTTCTAGTCTGTAAATGAGGACTCTCTTTAGACACCATTGTCTCTCCACATAGATTCTTCGTTTCCAAAGGGCTGTATGAGATATGGGTAATTGCCAATGATGATCTGACATGCATGGGATAGTCCGGTTTGAACAGCATCGACGATACGAAAGTAGACGATTCTATGTTGGTCCACATCTTTTGGGATTAGAAAGTTGAAGGGAATGATGTAAACCTCGTTTATTTATAGGGGAATGTCGGATCGAAATGGATTGAAATTGTTCACTTTACTAAATTCGGTCACTTTGCGGAGTCTGTCCTCCAATCCGAAGAGAGCTCCCGGTGACGTCACATTCCATATATTGGTACACTTAGCGTTTGTGAGCAGTGAATTCATGCAACATTGTTTTGTGAAACATGACGGAACCTAAGAAGATAATGAATTGGGGTGCACTGGCTTTGAGACGAAAAGCGATGGCATAGCATCGACTACAAAAGTGAACACAGTGCAATTTCCCGAATCGGTTGATTTCAACAGTGATTTAGTAGATTTTCTCTCTTTGCAAGAATTTGTACCGGCACCTGCACCTTCGCCAATTTTTCCTTCATTAACACAAGTCGATGATTTTAGACAAAGACAGAAAAAAAAAGTTAGAGAAATTTTTATAGCAGCAGAAAGAGGCACATCAAGCATTTTTCATTGAAAAGCAACAGCGAGAAGAAGAAGAGGCGAGAAGGAAACGACAGGAAGAAGAAAAAGCAGTAGAAAAGAAACAAAATCTAGGAGAGAACGAGAACAGTGAAATTCAAACTGTTACGGTACTCATGGACATTTTAGCTGAGTTAGGAAGTCTGAAACAAAGGTATCAAACGTTTTTTACGACCCACGAGGAAAAGACATTCTCGAGCCAAGCAGCCGAACCCTGTAACTACACCATAGATACCACGCCTAGTGATTTCTACTTAATCACTGACAGGAGCAAGTCCAAAAATAGTTCTTGGCCGTGGCAAAGGCTTAAGGCAGTTAAAGCGAATTGCCTCTCGTTCCTGAATTTGCTCTCAGGAAAAAAGAAATCAACGGTCCTTTTTAGAGCCACCCATTTCTTTCGAATAGAGTTAATATTCATTTTACGAAAATCAATTAAAACACATAATCCCTTGTATAAACATAATATGTATGGGTTAGTACGTGAATGTTGACTCTTATTCCAAGAAATCAAAACCAGGAGAAATTTACGGTTTTCAATCTGGTCTATTCTGGTACAAATATTTACAATCCAATTCACAACACTACACATTTTAAAAAAGTTCATTTACGTCTTCTGTGTCAGTTTTTTCTGGGGGTGGGGGGTCACTCTGTTTTTTGAATTACTTCACTTTTACAGTTTTGTTCCTCTTCCTCCCTTTTTCACTGATTCTTTTCTTCTCGTTCAGAATGTCTCGGCTTTTGTCCTTTTTCTCTTCTTCCTCCTCATGTTCCTGTTGTTTCTTAGGGCATCAATGTCCTCTATCTTGAATATGATAACAGGTCACTTTTGACACTATTTTTTTTTTGACGATCTGGACATTCTGTAACCCAATGCCTTTTATTCTTACAGATATAGCAAGTGTCCTTACTTTTATCTCGAAAGTAGGAGGAATAGTCCGTTGGATTCTCTGAAGAAAACATTCTTATGACACCTCGCAAAGCTATAATCAGAATTTATATATGTACGAGTTCTTCCATCGTACTGGTCAGCTTGAGAGTAAAATGAATACTGATAGGGAAGGCACTAGCCCTTTATATATGCACTGACCTGACATGAATATATATATATATATATATATATATATATATATATATATATATATATATATATATATATATATATATATATATAAATGGCGTTTCAAATGTAGACATTTGACTTTTTGCAATCAAGATGAAACGATCGTATCATTTTGAAAAAAAGAACGTAGAAAAAAGTAAGAGGCAAAAACGTGATTTATCGCCTCGCACAGCAGCTGTAGTCTTGACTCGAATTCATGTCAGGGATTTTGAAGATGAGATGAATAAACCAAAATCTAAGTCCAGGGAGTCAACACCAAACCAAAGTTCATTGCTGTCAGTAAACCCAAAAAATTATTATCACATTCGAGTAGCAGAACAACGCTCCTCTAACATATTTAGAACTATGGCCTACACGTACACGGCGAAGTTTAAAAATTTCATGTCCGATGTACCACTGGAAAAAGCAGAAGGTTTCATCACTGATGTGAGTTATTCTTTGCTAACCAATCTGAAACGGCAATATCAAGCCAAATAATACGATCACTTGAGACTTTCCATTCGTCACGACAATTTGAAGTCTCCCATTTGGATCGAGTTTGGCAGTCCATCAAAATGGACACCTTCCAAAATCATTGACAAGATTCAAGACGTAGAGCTATCCAACGACAAGTTTCACACCACCCACAAAAAAGCGACACTGTTCATGACCCACGTTTTATTTCCCCAGGGACAGGACATCGCGATAAAGGTGTTATTGGTGGTCAACCTTTGCAGCATCAAGCGTAGCAAAATCAAAGTCCAGGATTCCAATTGCTTCCAAAGATGTCATTGATATCGTATGCGAATGTTGTCTGAATGTCTTAAAAGGAACGATACCTAAAGACCAGAAAGAATGCTTAGCCAAATATCGACACGTTCTTCGCCAAATGTTAAAAAGAAAATACACATTAGTCAAAAGAAAAAGATGTTGGTATAACGTGGAGTATTTTTGCCCTTTTTGTTTTGCTGTTAGCACGTGTGTTAAAATGCACAGTTGTCCTATTGATTACAATTCTAGTGACGGGAGCTGCTTTACTAGTGATACAATAAAGGGATAAAAAGAGTTTCTAAGTCAAAAAAGATCTCAGACTTGATCCTTGGAATCCCATGGAAGGACGAACACTGACATTAGTGCCTTACAAACGATGGATGGAATACCATCGTTCACAATCCCCCTCCCAATCCTCATTTGACTAAGATGTCCTAGTTACAACACGATATACCACCGTTGATGGATAATAGCGATCGGTCTCAAACGGAAAAAATCTCAACGGTAGTCAACTGTTGCAACGACTGCAACTCTTTCACCAAAAAGCTTTAGACGAAACAGCTCCACCCACTTTGAAAGATCTTAAGGCCTTGATGAAAAGTCCATCACCACCACTACCTTCACCATCACTCTCAGTGATTAGGACAGACGCAGACCCAGGATGCCTGAAGAAGAGGTACGACAAGTCTTTCAAACACTTCAGGAGCTCTACTTCCTAGTAGGGTGACCGCGTCTTTGTTGACCCCTTCTCCTAAACTTCAACGAAAAGAACTTAAAACTTGGGTTACGAAGTTGATGTCCACTCCTCCTTCGACAGAAGTGAAAAAGAAAGAAGAGAAACCAGAAGTTAACAAAAAGACCAAAGTCATTCCCTTACCACCACCATTACCGAAACTACCTTCCACTTTGATTCCTGTGGCACATCTGACACGTAAAGCCGTTTCAGAGTATCATAAAAAATGGAGATGGTCTTAACCAGCATTTACTACGATCCATCCCATCCTGCCGGTTACGGAGAAGTTCAGAAATTGTATCGTTCTGCCAAAACAAAACTTAAAAGTGTTTGTTTACTTCATGTGCAATAAGTCATGACATTTTGGGCCGGCGAGAAGCTCCTATAAATGTCACCATCGTTTCTGAGTCACACATTCCTGCTTCCCTGACACCACAGCAAGGACACGGCAGAAAAAGACGAAGACGAAGACACCCTTTCAGAGAACTTCACACCATTAGAGCTAGAAAGACTAATAAAAGAAAAACTGTTAGAGACTTTGACTTTATGAAAAATGATAAAGAGAGAAATATGATACACCGAGAGTCTTGTGCTTGTTCCAAGTCAGAATTAGATTTGTTTGGCATGCCACCCACTATGATGAACATGCAAGAATCTCAACAGGTCGAATTTCATCCCGTCTCTTCTTTGACGAAATCCGTTCCAATCGAGTTTGAAATCAGGGCAATCCTAACATCATATCGATTTGAATAGCAGTTACTTGTATTGGAAAGTGCAAGTGCTCATATCGATGGACAGCGGCGGTATGAATAAGGAAGCAAAGCAACCGTCAACAAATTCATGCATTCCTTGTTCAGCGGAGTTGATTTGTAAGCAAACTGGTCAGCAGTAGCATGAATACTTACCCTTACCGTGCGTACCTAGAAAATCTCTTGACGTACGGAAAAGAGAACATGAACTCTCAGTTGGATGCTTGCATGGTTCTGAAACCTGATATGCCGGGAGAATTCGAAGAACTAAGTGAGGAAAATGCTAGATTTACCGCTCGCCGAGAGAAAATCAAGCAAAAGCGTAGTTTAGATCGGGTGACTATAAACACCGAAATTCACTGAAAAACCGAAACACACCGAAATACACTTATAATTACTTGTTCTCTGTGAATATATCGGTGTACAAACAGGAATTACGATTTGTTTTTGTTTGAATAGTATTACAGACCAAATAAAATATGATTGGAGCGATTCTGATACGAATTATTTGCTTTTGTCCTCGTTATTGCCAACTTCATGCAATGTCGTCAATAGGTCGTACTTGATTCGACAGAAACGATATATTGAGAAACATAATGATACATACACAGTTTTAAAGTGAATATAATCAAGTGTACTTTCCGACATAAGATTATATATATACTTTAGTAATACAATTTGTGAAAAATAAATAGCATTTGATTAAATTGTTGTTTAAAAGGTTTCCCAAATTTTTACAATAATGTAACGTACTTTTATGCTACTTTTGTTAATATGACAGTTGATTGTAAAGGTGTTAAGAAGGATTCGGAATTGATGAAGTTGAATTAATTATACCGAATGCTATATTCCCAAAATACTATGATGCAGACAAGGTGCATTTGAATGAGAAAGGGCTTTGGGGGGGAGGGGGAATCGTTGACTTCTTTGGGAATAATAAGTGTTTGTATAATAAATAATGAATCGAAATTCTGTCGTTAAGCATGTTTGTTTTGTTATTGATATATTTCAATAAATCCAACTGTCCCTTGCCCTCCAAAGACCCTTTAGACCCGCCGTCAAAACAATATCACTTATGACTATACCTACATATAAAAGTGGTTGACAAACACCACACTGATTACTAACCTTTCGGAAAAGAGAAGTACACTCGATACACAAAATTCCAACTAATACGAAATAACCGCTCTTCGAAATTTACAACTCCTCTTCTTGGATTAATTACAGAGGTGGCAAAATATTGGCATCATGCTGTCCACTGGTACAACTAGATATTATTTGATCATCAACGACTTTGCCATTCTAGAGACGTTCATTGCGGTTGCCGACATCAAGATCAGGACCTACAAAAAGGAAACGCATACCCTTAAACCTACCAAAAACAAGAACATGTCTAGTCAACAATGGCAACCAAACAATGGAACATTATCAACTATCGAAATTATGACAGACACGAACATAGATAACATAAAGGAAAAGGGGAATTACATGCAATAAGGTGTATCTACCAACACCACCTCCACATTACAATCAAACAATATATCAAATCAACCACTCTAAATATCTAATAGTATTAACACTGGAATAAGCCACACTACCCCAAATAGAGAAAAATACCCACAAAGCAAACAAAACCTGTTCAAATGAAAAAGTGTTACTCTCCGCAACACCAAATACATACAGGATAATCAAGAACCAGGACCATCTAAATCTTACACACTAGACAAAATTTCGGAAATACTTAAAGCAATAAGAAATTAATCTACCCAACAATTACCCCCTCCCACAATGCAAAGATCGCCGGAACTAGAAACTACAAACGAACCCCAACACTCCGTAGAGTTTGAAGACTGCCCGACAGGTCCTAAAGGGATAAAACGCCTTAAAGGTTCTGCTAAAAGTAAACACCTGATCTAAACCGACAAACAACCCACCTCCAAACTACAACGCCAATACAAGTCTCACAACTCAAATGATCAATCACCAATATCACCTAACCACAAAAAACGAAAATTACCAATCGATGATATGATTATACCACCATACAAATCAGCTCGAACCCAGATCACACAAAACATCAAACATAATATTGTCAACAATGACATAAGCAATAACAATAACGACAAAACACCAACTGACCGCCCAACAACGACACACAGAAACAAACCAAATTCCAATACGATCCCAGTTAACACACATTATTTCTAACATATCCGGCAAATACAATAGGCCAGCTATCAGACGCTACCATACAATTGGCACTTCTACAACACAAGGACAAATCAGGCTTATACACACCAAAAACCAGAACATCATTATATGGTGCTACTCTGCGGCCCAAACCAAAGCATACAGGAAGATAACAAAAATAGCGAATATACCGGTAACAATCACTGTACACAAGAGACACAAAAACGCAACTACAGAGCAACTACTACAACAACCAAACCCAAAGTACCCAAGATAATATACATCCTAAAACCACCAAGGAATCTAAGGTACCAACACCAAATCAGAACAATAACAGCATCATTATCTTGCAATGGAACTGCAGAAGGATCAAAACAAACTATCTAGAACTAATAGCAATTATACAACATACCAAACTAAAACCAACTATAATTTGCCTACAGGAAACAAAACTGACATCAAAACAAGCTAATATCCCAAACATCAAGGACTATGACACCATCTACCAAAAACAGCGAACAAATGGTAGAACAGGGGGATGTCTAGTTATATATGTGCATAACTCATTCCCACATACCAAACTACTGGATCTACCCGACAATATCAACAACGATCACACTGAAATACAAGGCATAGACATTAAAATACACCAAAAAACCATAGCACTTTACAATATATATGATCCGCCAAACCACACAAACAACCCATCGAACACTCTAAGCAACATACTACAAGCCCACAAGATACCATCTGTCCTATGTGGGGACTTCAAAGCACACCACTGACTTTGGGGAGGATTACGTACGGATATGAGAGGAGAACAACACAATGATCTCATAAAATCAACAAAACTATCAGTACTCAACGAGGGCACACCTACAAGGCTACAATCTCACACAGGAGGTATGTCAGCTCTAGATTTGACCGTAGCAACAACTGATATAGAGCAATATATCCAATTGGAAGCGCTAAACCAAACCACCATGGGAAGCGACCATTTCCCAACCCAAATCACTATACTAACAGGAAGAAACTATGATAGTAAACCGACTAAAACATCACCTAGAATACCACCACCTTCTAACTGAAAACCAAAGTGGCTTCCAGGCAAACAGAGCAAGCCTAGATCAAAGACTACGATTAGAAACAGATATAAAGATAGCTTTCAATTCTAAACCTAAGGAAAACCGATACTTGATGGCAATTTTCATAGACTTCGAGAAAGCATTTGACCTGGTCTGGACCAAAGGACTGATCTCCAAATTAAATCAAACCAGTATCAGAGGGCAACTACATCGCTGGATTGACAACTTTCTCACAAAGCGCAGCTTCAGAGTCAAACTGGGACAAGACATCTCAACCATTCAAAAATTGGAAAATGGAACATCGCAAGGCAGTGTGATCAGCCCAGCCCAATTCTATTCAATCTATTGATAAATGACCTTGTCAGCCGAATAAACAAACTAGTTGAGCTATCCCAATTCACAGATAACAGTTGCATTTGGAAAGCTGGCAACCCAGTAAACAGCAAATAATCACACAATTACAAACCAGCCTCAACCACATCACAAACTGGACAAACACAGGGGGATTGAAAATCTCAACAACCAAAACAGTAGCCATACTTTTTTCACACCCATATAAACACCTACCTGCATATCCAAAGCTATACTTACAAAATGAACTTATCAAATTCACAACCCACACTAGCTTCTTAAGAACCACAATAGACAAACACTTATCCTGGAAACAACATATACTGTGATTAAAAGACAACTGCCAAACTGACTTAACACTTCTCCGGCACCTCAGGGAACAAATTGGGGAGCAGATCAAGAAACACTCCTAGCAATATATAGGACCCTCATTCGATAAACATTGGACTATGTATACTAAGCCTATGATTCCGCCAGCCCTCATTTACTAAAGAAGCTTGACTCCATACAACTAAAATCAATATGCACTTACATAGGTACTCTACCTAATACCTCCCTGGCAGAATTACAAATATTGACAGGCGAACTTCCACTCCAATTACGCAGAAAAGAACTCCAACTCAAATATGCAGCAAGAGTCTCCACCCTACCCAATAATAACGCTGTCAAGCAGACATTAGCAAAATCCAATATCAAATTCCACAAAAAAGGGCGCAACATCCACCCGCTTTCCACAAAATCCATCAAATAGTAACCAATCAACCACAATTACCCCTTAAAGCTGAACAACATCAACACAAGGACCTGACACCGTGGAGAAACCAATCTCCAAAAATAAACATGGAACTCAGACAACTTAAAAACAAATACATAAACAAATACATATTATATTATATTCACCTACGATTTGAGAAAGGTCATCGATGTACCTGTTGGTGTTTTTAGCTGTCATATGTTTGTGTAATTTTTCGTTTAGCGTGCGATTAAATCTCTCGACAACAACGCTTTTACCTTCGTTTCCTGTAACGTATTTTTTATATTATTTTGTTCTAGAAACTGTTCAAACTTTTTGTTAAAGAACTCGGATCCGTGATCAGTCCAGATTTTATTTGGTTTTCTTTCTACACTCATTATTATTTGTTTTAGCGCATCAGTCATTGAAGTCCCTGTCTTATCCGAAACAGGTACACTGAAAGCGTATTTGCTAAAAACATCTATAACATTAAACAAATACCTTTTTGGAGCGCCATCAGCGCCAACATTAAACTGAGCCAGATTAGATACATCCACCAAATCTATTGCCCAGATATCATCTACACCATTAGCGACAACTTTACGTCGTGGGAACTTTTTTTTTAGGTCTGTGCAGCTCGACTGCAAGATCATCGTATACTTTTTTCCGAGTCGAGACTCTCCGAGTCCAAGTTTATATTTTGCTCCTATCATTCCCTGAACAAATTTTCTATCAAAACGTTCTCGTAGATTTGTTGGCTTCATATCACGTAATTCGTCTAACATTACTTTATCACAATCTAATTTTGAGTTTTCATGATCACGATATCATGACGCATTGCTATTGCATCCACTTGATTGTAAGGCTCTTGGCCTGGCAACGGATTGTCGTTTTCATCTAGTTGTTGATCTAGCGGATTCCACGGACCAGTATACCGATGACCTGGCAATGTCCAACCGCCTTTTGGTTTTGGCAATTTTCCAACAATTTTATGTATATCTATACCTGACCCTATTATTTCTCTGTTGTGACAACATTGACAGTATGCGACAATTTTATTTTGTTCAAGACACAAAACTCTGTCAGAATCACAGTTGCATATCATTCTATATTTCTAGTCGTCGACTAAAATAATATCAGGATAACCAGATCCTAGCGAATTTTTCGCTGGCGACATCTCTGAGGATACTGTCGCTGGGGACACTTTCTTTAAAAACATATTTTTTTTTCCACAGACTGCACAAAAACTTTTTAATATTATCCTGTTGTTTTTTGTTTTTTCTGTTGTTTCATTAATATTTTCTGTTTTAGTTTTACACTTGAGACAGTATGTTGACATTATTATACTTGTAAGTTTAGATAAAATTAATTGCGATCTCATCATTAGCGTGAGAAGGATGCTTGTCAAACTGTAAAATAAATTTTAAAAAATTAACATTTCTGCTCATCTGTTGGATAAACATAATACAATAATATCCACAAGCAGACGTTCCAACAGGTTGGAGTTGATTTGATGAATAATATATCTTGTTAAATTTTTTGTTCATATACTCTTTTATTACATCGCTTGAAGGAAGTCCAAACGAGTCGAAATAATTATTATTATAAACTGCTACCCAATGCGTGCCGGATCCGTCATTAAAATCTTGTATATTAATAACACACGAACTTACAGCTGATGGTGATTTTATTGCTGCGAGCTCATCTTTAGAATAAACTCCATGAAATCCAGGAACCGCTTTTAACTTATCAATGATATCAAAATTACTCAACGGGGTCGACGAGTTCCTGGTAATGTTAGACCACGTCCGATTCCTAAGAGATTTGGCAGCAGACTGCAAGCTAGTCCCGCCAAAAGTGGAGCGATCGGAATAAATCCTCCTTGTTTTGGTTTATTGCATATGCATTTGCAATTTGGTGTTGGCGATTTTGTTTTTATTACTTTCTTTTTTTGTTGTTGGTGATTTCTTTTTCTTTTGTGGCATTATAATATATTATTTACATAAATTTTACAATTTTTTTATTCCACTTCCACGAATGATATCATTATCTGCGACTGCTTTCTTCGTTGCGCCAGATATTGCTCCAGACGCTGCTGCTAGTCCTAATGTTCCCAACACCGGCAAAAGTTTAGGTATTATTGTGCTAGCTAATACTGATAATGCTGGACCAAGAAAACCACCTTCTTTTGCCATCGCTGTCATTTGTGCAGCACTCAAATTTAAAACAAAAGTTTTTTTACGATCATACTTTTTTACTTGATTTTTTGTTAGCATTAATTTTGTTAAAACACCATCAGAAATATTAGGAATGATTTTTAATGATACCTGTTCTCGCTTTGCAATAGCAGCTACTAATTTTTTAACTTGGCCATCAGTCAAATATACTTCTTTTACAATATACCTTGCCATTTTATATAACAACTGTAGATTAAACTTGAACTGTCATTTTACCTCCAATAGAATCTATTGTGATAAATCTATCACTAATCACTAATGCGTATATGTATAACGGCGCTACTGGAACCGCCCCAAGTGTCCAGGTAATTTCAATATCCGCTGTGCTGTCTACAGCTCGCTCGTTATGTTTACTAACATCAAAATGAAATATAGAATAAAGCGTACGAAATTCCTCTGCTGATATTTGAGTTCCATCTTCAACATCGTGATATTTTTGTATTGCGTCAAGCAGGTACATTTACGGTCGAGAAATATTTTTATTAGCATCATCAGCAAAATTGCACTCGATAGCTCGTTCTGGATATTGCTTTGAATTTAATCTAGCGTATATTCGTCTGACATTAGAGTGATCAAATATTGCATTATTTTGTTGTTGGTTACCTCGTCGGGCTTGTTGTTGAAATACGACAAAGATATTTCTCGGCAGTTGTTCGCTTGATGTTGTTGTGACCCTCCATGTGTAGTCAGTAGTATTTAGAACCGCTGTCTGATATACCTTATGCTGCTTAAAGTAAATTCTGTTTGTATGTTTATCAAGCGTACTATTTAATTCTGACATTTTAGTGATTGATGGTGTTATACGTGGCATCCACAAAGCGAGTTTGTTTATGATAAACTGTACATCAACCCCTCCAGATCTAAACAAGCAATCGTTTTGGTCTGCTCGATCTAAAATAAGAGTATGTTTTACTCCGCGAAATACTTTATCATAATCGCGACAAAAGCCGAAAATTGTGCTTAACGGAAGCATCATTGTATTTTGACGTGATCCTGCTGCAAGTTTTCTTCGCCTAGCAAAGCCTTCGTTATAACGTGGATTTCTCACGTCAAGTGTGTTAAGAAGTAAATTTAACATCGCAGTACCGTTTGCATCTGCAGTTGGTGGTGTTATATTTAGATTATTAAAAGCTGCTATAAGAGAAACTCTTGTAGCGTCTGCATTAGCACAATTCCAGCATTTGCATCAGCATTAGCTCCATGTACTATAGCGCCTCTCTTTAGAAATTCTGTTGATTCAGCTATACCCCGTCCAGTATCTTTAAACCACATCATATTAGTTGCAGTTGATCTCGAGTAATCGTCGGAAAACGAAATAATATTAAAAATTGTACTTGCAACTTGTAGATGACCTGAAATATCTTCTATAGTTTGATTGGCTAGTTGATATCTAGCACTTTTGAATAAACACCAGCCGTTATTTATAAGAGCTACTTCTGTTCCAACTGCAATTGTAGCAGGTGGATTGGCTACTGTCATAATCTGACCACGAACTTCTAACATAGCCTTATGTGGCAGATTAAATACATCTTCGTCTCTGGTGTTAAAGGTTCTAATACCAGTTTTATTTGGTTCGTTAGAATTTTTATCAAGGTACTCAACAAACTCGAATTCTGTCACATCGTTGTCGATGTCATAAGTTTCTGTTAACTCGAGATAATTTTTAACAGACATTTTATTTTATTAGATTATATAAAATTTTATTGCGGCACTGTTACTTTAGATATTAATTTTTGTATGATCTGCTCGCCCTTTGGTGATAATAACTTTTTTGTTGTTGTTATCATAGCTTTTTGAGTTTCTTTTATTGGAGCGATTTCTGAGATAGCTTGTTTTATTTCAGATGCAGTCGGTGGATCTCCTTTTATTTTATTAGCTATTTTTTGTCCCACCGCAGTCCCAGCGGCAGATGCAGCCCCAGTTGCAAAAGCTTTACCAGCGTCAATAGCAATTGGTGCAAGTTTACGAGCTATACCCAGAATATTTTCAATAACTTTAGTGAATATATTTCCAAAAAATCCTCCTACTATTTTTCTTCGATAAACTTTTTTCTTTGTTTCATTATATTTGATGTTGCATAATTTTTACTTTGCTCACGTAGATGTAAATAATAAGTTACAACTTCATTATTCAATACCAACTGTTTTCCTGATTGATCTGTCAACTGCATCCTTATACTTGATATTTGATCTTCCACATTTAAAGGATAATAGATAATATCTCGTGGAGTTATTTGCATGAGAGAACCTGGCGGGACTTCGGGTGAGAAACTGTAAATCGTATGACCTTTGCTACCTTTTGATGTATAAGAGCCAGAAGCAATAGAGCAGTTTACTAATATCATATTTACTTCTGTTATATTTACTGACAGTTCACTGTCATATGTAATAGGCTGATTAAGTGCATTATAATCTAATTTAGTAAATCCTAACAGTTGTCTAATACCTCTTTCTTTTGATCCAAGATTGATTAACATATTTTTCAAAGTCATCCTAACTCGTAATGTGCTATAATTAGCAGCTAATCCAAAATCATCAGCCACACCGCCAGCTTTTGTTATGAGCTCTTTGATCGTCTTGTTTAGATCTTCAATATTATAAGCTCCTTGTGGAATTTTTTTTGTTGTAGATATTGAAGTACTTGTAAACGAAGTAAACCACATTTCATCATTAACATCAGTTTTCACGTTAGGTATAGCATTCCAGCAAGTACAAGAAATTAATCCAATTTCATATTGTTTTGCAGGATCTAGTTCTATAGGCGGAATATAATTTACTGAAAAATTTGCGCTATCTTCTGTAGACTCGCTAGAGTTTAGTAATAATGTTGTTTGCATTCCTTTTATATTATATCATTTTATAAAATTAAGTCGCCGCGATTAAGTCGCGGTGTAAAGTTTCGTATTCGTCAGATGTTAATAATTCACTCGATCTTAGATGATCAAGTATGTCAATAATTTCATTATCAAGTTCAACACTATCATTCCCAGCTTCCTTTGATGATATTAATAACATTAATCTACCTATCATTTCAGTAGTTGAAGTAAATACTTTTACACCAGTTCCTGTTTTTTTTCTTTTCTATATTTTTCTACATGAGATTTATCGAATTTATCAAATTTTCTTTTAAAACTCCACCCTTTACCAAAAGGTTTTGCTCTACTATATTCTGCTGTTTTTTTAAACGTGAGAGCAATGACACCGTTTCTCATTCTTTCATAAAGTGGAATCATATTATCAATCTCTGTAACCGTGTTTATTTCATCTTTAGCAGTAACTCCGTCATTAAATATTACATCTAATCTATCGAGTAATTCTTGATATTCTACATCAGTCCACTTGTTTATATTATTAATATCTATTATATTTTCTTTGTTTAAAAAATCATCATATTCACTACCTTTTATCTCATCATTTGCTCTTTTTGTAAAATGAAGTCTTTGATCTCCAACTTCCATAAACTTTACAGTAAGATCACCGACTCTTTGTTGCTCCTCTTTGATATCTTTTATTTCTCCTGATAAACTTGTTATAATATTTGTTATTCCTTGCGTTGTTAACTCTGCTAATCTTCGCTCAAGTTCCAGCGGATTGTTTATCAATCGATCTGTTTCAGCTTGTCTAACCGCAGGATCAGCTATATTTGCTGTAAGTGCCTCAATCAGTTTTCTTTTTTCTTCATCAGATCTAGTAACAAGTTTTGCAGCAGCTGCTTCTTGTTGTTCTCTAACAATACCAACCAAACCTTTTTCCTGCAGTTGTTTAAGTTCTTCTTATGACAGTGGTTTAGTTTCAGGTTGTTTACCTAATAATGCTTCAGTAACCGGCTTGAAAATTGTAGCTGTTGTTTCTGTAGCAGTTACTTGCCCACGTCGTGCTTGTTGTACGTTTTGCTTAAGTGATGCCTGAGATTGAGCAAGTTTTTTTTAGATCTTCTATGTGTTGTCTGTATCTTGCTCGTTTGTCCATTATTATAATTATAAATTTTATAAAATTAAAACGCTTTACTGTAAGTAACTGTTAATACAACAGCGAAACATTTTAGTTGGATCATTTGTAAGTTTATCAAACAAGAAAAAGTTAATTTTATCTTTTGTAGCATTACGGTAAAGTTCAATAAACTTATCTTTTGTCACGCCACCGCATTGCTCGCTTGCAATATTTCTAACGTCAACATTATCCAGTCCTGGAAATAAAATAAAACAACCCGTATCTCGCCTAATAAACCTGTCAACATTATAAAATCCTTGAGCGAGATAAACAGAATTACACTGTTTGTTACGTGACAGTGAGAAATATGATCTTATTTTGTTCATCTCCATGTTATTTAGCGGAATATCATCAAAAACTACTATCTTATGTTCATCTGCATCAAGTTGATTGACTGGAATAAGATCTTCTGGCTGCCTAATTATAAAAAATCTTCACCAGCTTTAAGATGATCACGAAGCTTGTCATTATACTCACTTAATAACTCATACTTATCTTGCTGTGGATTGATTGTGTAAATATAAACTCTATCGTAGTTAAAATTATCACCAAGAAGTAAGTTCATAAGTAAATTTGTTTTCCCCGATCCAGTTCGCCCAACAATAAGATAATGACAATCAGGAAGTTCATTGTTATGTTTGTGCTTCACTAGTCTCTCTGTATCAAAGTTTATTATCAATGATTTTGCTATTTTGTATAATATTAAACTAGTGCTGATAATTTTATCTAGGATAGTAAATAATGAGCTACTATACAAAATTTGGAACACTATTAGAAGATTTATCCACAAAAGGTTATCAAGGTGACTTATCCAAATATGCAACTCTTGATCAGCTTTAAAATGAAATCAATAATTTACTAAATATTGCCAGCGTAGATCCAGATGAAGTTGTCATTTTCCAAGACAAAGAAAGACGATTAAAGACGAGTAATGTAAAACTGTCAGATGTAGTTGTACGAAATCCAAGTGGGAATATTGTTATGAAACAAAACAAGATTATAGATCTTGGAAACCCAACTGAGGACGGGATGCTGTCACTAAAAAATACGTCAATGATCAGGACGTTTCAATCAATAATGAAATCACAGCACTTAAAAATGAGTATCTTAGTCATGTAAATACATTTTTAAGTTTTCGCAGAAACATAAACAGAATTAGAGATGAATTTTTTGGAAATCCATCAATTGTTGACATTACACTCGCTAATATTAACACAAAACTCAATGATATTAACACAAAACTCAATAATATTATTAGTAAAATTCCTAATATTGCTGAGGAACGAGTATCATTCCTCACAAACAGATTAAAAATATTGTGTATACTATTGCATATAGTTATAGTGGATGGACACCACAAAACAAATCTATCAAACACATTGCAGAAGTTACTGGTTTGTATAGATTGTCAGTGTTTAGCACTGCAAAGTTTAAAATAATTACTAAATCATGGCGTCATTCATATGGTGATGACTTATCTGGAATGTTATCTGTAATATTAAACAAAAATTCTGAGGAAGAATTTGTACTTGAACCAACTGATAAAAATTTTATAGGTCCTTATCGGTGGTGTTTGGAATTTGTAGCTGATTTATCATAACTATGTAAACAAATATTATAATGAAAAAAGTATAGTTGATTTTAATCATATTTCAAAAGATATTTCAGAACAGGATGTGGACGCACTAATACAATACTACAAATATTATCGCAAAAAACATTGGTGCGTTAAAAAATGTTATAAATACTACAACAAGATCCTTCGAGTAATATCATATCTACCATTGTTAATGACCAGTTCCGGTATAATTTCAAGTGGGATATCGTTAAATCTTTTTTTGTTAATTATATCTGGTATTGGTGTTTCACTTACAGCGGCGTGTAAAAAAGTAGAACCAAGACTTTTGATAAAAAAGCATGGATGTTTAACATCAATTAAAACTTACAAGAAACTACTTGATCAGATCCGGTCTTACCTACGAGGAGTCAAATATAATATGGATGATTCATTACGTGAATTTCGTATTATTGATAATATGTTAACAGATATTCTAACAATTAGGGTTAGCAAGTATGAAAAAAAATATCAAAAAGAAATATGAGTAACGTAAAATTTTATCTAAACTTAAGATATAATATAACTAAAATAATATCATTTTCATTCTAATGCTAGTTTAATTTCCATCTTGTTAACTGAAACGTTCTAATAGGTGTGGGAGGGGTGGGTGGGCCAAAACCCTCATTTCCCTGTTTTGGAAACCCTCATTTAATTTATACTTGTTTGGAGGGTAAAAAAATGAAGTGAGCCAAAACCCTCATTTCCTTATACTACTCTAGTATGATAAATCTCATAAGTGTTACCTCATGTCAAATGGTGTATTCAGTTAGACCCCAGAACATGACCCAGAGGATATAACTGGAAATTAATGAGATCACCTTGTAATTATATTTACTCAATGTGGGAATGAAGAGCTAAAATTCATATATGTAATTGATGTTTGCCCATGAGTGTAGGATTATCCCCAGAAACCAAGCCTAGTAATCATGCTCCCCAGGGACCATGCCCAGTAATCATACCCCTAGGGACCATGCCCAGTAATCATACCCCTAGGGACCATGCCTAGTAATCATACCCCCAGGAAACAATCTCAGTAATCATACTCCTAGGGACTAAGCCCAGTAATCATATCCCTAGGTACCATGCCCAGTAATCATACCTATAGGAAACAAGCCCAGTAATCATACCCCTAGGTACCATGCCCAGTAATCATACCCACAGGAAACAAGCCCAGTAATCATACCCCCAGGAACCATGCCTAGTAATCATACCCCTCGGGACCATGCCCAGTAATCATACCCCTAGGGACCATGCCTAGTAATCATACCCCCAGGAAACAATCCCAGTAATCATACTCCTAGAGACTAAGCCCAGTAATCATACCTATAGGAAACAAGCCCAGTAATCATACCCCCAGGGACCAAGCCCAGTAATCATACCCCTAGGGACCATGCCCAGTAATGATACCCCTAAGGACCATGCCTAGTAATCATACCCCCAGGAAACAATCCCAGTAATCATACTCCTAGGGACTAAGCGCAGTAATCATACCCCTAGGTACCATGCCCAATAATCAAACCCCCACTAAACAAGCCCAGTAATCATACCCCCAGTGACCAAGCCCAGTAATCATACCCCTAGGGACCAGGCCCAGTAATCAAACCCCCAGAGACCAAGCCCAATAATCATACCCCTAGAGACCATGCCCAATAATCATAACCCCAAGGACCAAGACCAGTAATCCTAACCTGGACTCTATTCAGATTCCATTCTTTTGTTCATTTATTCATAAATATACACTTACTGGACATGTGCAGCTAACATGAGCCCCAGGGTTCAGTCCTAACATCAGCCCTGGGGTCTAGTCCTAGCTTAAACTTGGTAGATGATTATCAGGAAGTGTAGGGATTTGTATTTTATATACACACAATTGAGGTTATTAATATTCCAACTCTAGTCATTCATATTTTGGATGAGATTTATAAATAATTAAGGAGTAAAGAAAATTAACTATTAAATTCTTCAGCCAATTCTTTGTAAACTACAGAAGTTCACTATAATAATAAATTTGTGTAAAACGTAAACTTTTGTGAGTATTTGAAAAATTACAGAGTGTGAATATTTACCAACATTACACTTGTCAGTTTATGAAAAATTACAGGGTGTAAAGAGCTATCAATAATACAAGATTCTTATTTTTAGTCTTGTATGACATGAAAGAAAATAAAGTCAGTGAATCATCATCATGAAATATGGCATTGTGGTCTAAACTTTGTAACTACTACTACTACTACTACTACTACTACTACTACTACTACTACTACTACTACTAATAATAATAATAATAATAATAATAATAATAATAATAATAATAATAATTTGCTCTTTTCAGAGAGGAGACATTGTTGAAGTTGAAATTGATGACATTGGAACCCTGAAGAATAAGATTGTATAGGAATCTTTGAAAAATATAGCCTTGAGAACTAGGGCTGTGTTAAAGACTTAGCACAGCCTTGGGTACAAGTGCTGCGTACAAGACATAATAGAGTCTTGGGTACTAGTGCTGCGTACAAGACTGTATTACAAGCCTATGGTCATGTAATTAACTACTATAAGTCAGTGGCTATGTACATGCCTGTACAAGTGAATTAATAAAATTACCATCTAACTAGCGTGTATGTACATGTTGACACGACTGATATCAAACCCCACAACACCCCATGTGCCGTTTATTCTTCTCTAGTAATCTATATTAAGATATTGGCAACAGAAAACAGATACCGATTGTTCTCAGTATAAATAATTAACCTGCCTATATTATTGTCACAGAAATATGATCTTGTCCTGATTTCAAGATCACGTCTTGTTGTCCCCATCCTAAAATCAGAATCTTTACAAGATGCAACCCGTTCAGTCATGATCTGAATTTTCTGATTACAACAAGACGTCTTCTATCAATATTGAATTACCATCTTGATGAGACTAGCTAATAGCCGTCGTAGGACGGAGTGATGCCATTTCAAGATTACACAAAATTGGGATGAGAGAGTTTGAAAAAAAATGTTTGAAAATAAAACTGTTAAGAAAAGAAAACTGGGGATGCCGCTGCGAATGTCAGATTTGCGACCATTTTTGACAGACTGGATACACAGACAAATGTTGCTGTTTATATTATTTTTAAACACTTATCAATTTTCAGATAACCTAATAAAATCAAAAAGCATTAGCGAACAAAAACCCGAAATTGCTCAACATTTCAACCATTCTGATATCAAGTTCATCTTAAGTCATAAATCGAATTTCGTTTTGTTGTGAACAGCTAATATGCTCGTGAATATCAATTTTGTGAACGAATCATCCATAGCAAGTCACCCATTTTCATAGTCCGAGTTTCCTCTTACCCTTGACACCCCATTTTTTATATTTGTTTTTTTATGTTGGGGTGTAGGGTCAGAGTCTATTTTCTATCAAAATTTGGAATTTGCCGACACCATTTTTGGTGTCGTCATAGGGTACTCGCCAACTATAAGGCCTAGCAAACTTAAATGACCTTTCATTGACCCATAATTACATTTAAATCTATAGGGAAATCATTTATCTTCTCAGAAATTACGAGCATAACGCCGATTTTGTCTTTAATCCGTTGTCAGACGAGACGTAACTACAGCGTTGATGAATTTTGACCTTGTTCGCACCATTTCATTGCTAGTCACATGACTAACCAAATCTCCCAGCCGATATGCATAAACGTCACAGGTCAAATAGTCACGTGATAACAAAAAAAAAAAAACGCATTTTTTCCCCCATACCCCTTGTGGAAGACGGCAAAGGTGTAACCTCCATTGATAACTGATTTTATTACATCATACTGTAGTTCTTTAATATTAAAATATTATCCCTTTTCTTAAAGTACCTCATTAGCAAGAGCTTTTGTGTATTCGTCTTTTCCTGCCATGTTGTAATATAGGTTTATGCACCAAACCTTCCTTTCCAGTATTGCAGAAAGAAGACATAAACTCGAACATATTGAATGAAAGTCACGCAATGTCTATAATAACAAGAAAAACACGTATTATTCAACATATTAATTGGGATAACAGTAGCCCGAAACATGTCGCTGTCGAATCTTCCTAGAAAGAGACTGACTGATCACGCAGAAACTACATGTAAACGCACTTTGTTGTTATCATGTGACTATTTGACCGATGACGTTTATGGCCATAGAACACAATTAATTTCACTATATTGTCTCTACATTTGTTTCTCAGTACGCAACTTTCCACTGTGTAATAATCAATACAAATCATATGTTAATCTCAAAGATGACTTTATGGTTTAGTTCTTGTCAAGGGTTGACCTGCATTTTTTGAGAGGCTGAATTGTAAACAAAACACCAGGCAACGAACACAGATTTCACTTCCTGATCATCACCATGACCTTATTACTCAATATGCACTGTCACCGAAATACACACAGACAACCACACCATAAGCTCACGTTTTAAAGAATAAACAATTGCCTTTAAATCCTTACCAAGAATGCCAAAATCTAACTCTAGTATCACCACCAATTTCAGACAGGAAAAAGTGATCTAAAAATAGACTGGGACTACATTCGTGGGTACTGAACCGGATTTATTAATTGTGTACTGATACCTTATGCATATCGGCCGCGAGATTTAGTTAGTCATGTGACTAGCAATGAAAATGGTGCAAACAAGGTCAAAATTCATCATCGCTGTAGTTTCGTCTCGTCTTACAACCGATTATAGATAAAATCAGTGTTATACTTGTTATTCCTGAGAAGATAAATGATTTCCCTATCGATTTGATGTAATTATGGGTCAATGCAAGGTCATTTAAGTTTGCTAGGCCTGATAGTTGGCGAGTACCCTATGCCGACACCATTTGGTGTCGGCAAATTCCAAGTTATTGATAGGGAATGGACTCAGACCCTACACCCCAACATAAAAAAACCAGATATCAAAAATGGGGTGTCAAGGGTCAGAGGAATCTCGGACTACCATTTTCACTACTATCAACTTTTATTTACACTAGAATCAGTTCTCAGACACGGAGGGACAGTATAAAATCTATAGAAGTAGAATATGGCTATTGTGCAGTCAAATTTTACACCACGGATGATTTCACCAGCTAAACAACTAGGAAACGTATATTTATAGAGATTGAACTGTGTTTGGTGGGACATTGTGACATCATACATCACTACAAACTGCCAGCCACACTGCAGACATCATGTATTACCTTCGATGTTAGTGGTTTGCAGTGTTTTATGTACAGGCGACATCGTGTCCGAAACACCTAGATCGGACTAATTAATGCTATCTTAGCAAAGAAATTCAACTAATACGTCCAGTAACGGCTACAATTATTGTGTCGGGAAGTAGAATGCATAATATTGAGGTGGTTGTACATAATTTGTAATTTCAAAATTAAATTTCAATATTAAAATGCACACTTACTTTGGAGTTGCCATTCTTTGGACTTCTTGCACCAGCTCTGTCAAATTGAGCAGCAGGGGGGTGGCGAACCCTACAAATTTTTGCGACAAAATCGATTAAAGCCTCAGAATGCCAAATGGAGCCTTCCTACGAAATCTCATATTTTAACAAAAAAAAAAAAATAAAGACCCCATTTTACAAATGGAGCCTTAGCGATTTTGTCGTAAATACATTGTCATAACCACCCTCAAAATTGCTGCCATCTACGTCGCAAAAATGTTGTCATCTCGCCCCCCCCTGCTGCTGATTAATACAAATTATTTGTTAGCTTTTCACAAACAGACTAATCGATAATACTTCACCACGTAAATCAATTAAATTATTTGACTGATCGGTGAGTGTAAAATTAATTCTAGTTAGCAAATCATTTTGACATTGCATATAGACTGGATTAGTCGGATTTTCAACAATTAAAAATCCTGGAGGAGCTGTTTGTGCAAATGAATAAAGAATGTAACCTTGTCGGGCTTGATTTGATTGTTCCATATTAATTTGACAACTTCCTTCGATTACATCACACGTTAAATTAAGTGCGATCACCGATGAAATATCCACATTGTTCGGTGCGATATGTCTACCGTCGCCGTTTTGAGAATTATTGTGAGTCAATATAGTTGGTTTGGGTTGTTTATTTTCCCATTCGTCATGGATTATTCTGAATCCCTCGTCGATGGCCGCTCTGAGATTTTTCTTCAATTCTGGTACATTATATCCTGGTAGTTTAAACGTTGGAATATCTTCAACGCGGATTTTATATTTATCTGCAAAAAATTTACTTAATTCAGGATCATCTGCTATTTCTTGAATGTTTCGAGAATGATATTTTTCCGCGTCATCGATAATTGTATTACATGTAGCTACCACGCTGATGAATTCGTCTTTAGTGAGAGAACCGGATCTTAGAGATACTAGCAGTAACGAAAGATCATTATTTATCGCTGTGAATTTATCAGTAATACGACGTTCATCTAACTCATTAAATTTTTCATTCAACTCTTTTTTTTAATTTCTCCTTCATCTTTTCATCCCTCTCTTCCATTAATCTCCTCATCCACTCCTTTATGATCTTAGAAAGAATACTAGCCGCGGCTCCCGCGATCGCCTTGCTAAAGAGATCATCAGAAGATGTATTCCTGCGATCTCTATTACTTTCTACTGGATTCTCGGATGCTATCTTATCAGTGATATAATCAGACTTTACCGGCTCGGGTGTGGAAATGCTAGCACTTCTAGGTGGATCTTCGGGCCATCCTAATACTGTTCTTATTGAACTGTTATAAATATCTACAACATACCCAGGGGAGCCTATTTCAATTGTAGATGATAGTGTTGGTTCATGAACTGTTATCGCAATTTTTGATTCTTTTCTAGTAATGGATTTTATTCTACGTTGTAATTCATTATTAATTTGCTCAATTTGATAGGACCCAGTTGGTATTGAAACAACGTTCCAATCTGGAGTGTCATCTTTTTTATTTCTATATGCAAATACTAGGGAATTATTAGGTCTCTGACCACCAAATGGAACCGATCTGATATTAGGCCAAATATGATACACTCGTAATTTTGCCAACGCGATTTCCTTTACTGAAACAGGGGAAGGAAAATTCACACTGAATTTAGGGTTTGTTGACGATATTGATATCATGCTTGTTTTCCGCGGAGTGGTATTTTCTGCTATCCGCTGAAGTAGTTGAATCTCTTGCGACATTATTATTATTATTATTATTATTATTATTATTATTATTATTATTATTATTATTATTATTTACAATGTCTAATTTTGCAATAGATGAAAAAACGCTAGCGTTTTTAATCGTAGTATCATAAATACGTATCATCGCGGAGAATTCGTCTTCGGTAATTATCGTATCATCAATCGATGATGACATCAACGAGGATAATTGTGAGTAACTGTTAGATACTGCTTGATGTTTTACTATATAGTCGTTAAGTTTTTCTTGAGAACACGATGATATTTTTTAGTAATAGCATTTGCAATTCCAGCAAATGTTGTCACCGCGGAAATAACAATTGGGACAGCAATCGGAGCTGCCATTGTTACTGAAGTTAGTATAATACCAGCACCTGCCATTATACCAGATACCGAGTATACTGTAACATCAATCGCGGTAATTCTCTTGCGATACTTTTTAATTTTTATTTCATACTCATCAATGAGTGTTTTGAGTTTCGTTAAAAACTCTTTGACGGTATCATAGCGATATTGCGATGACGGAATCATATTATTTTAAAATCTCAAGTGGTTTCTAATTGTTAAAAATTCTAATTTAGATCAGCTACAAACTCCATGTACCATACAAATGATACAATCTAATGATCCAGAGAAAACTGTGTATACCATATTTATGATATTCCTCTCATGAGGAATCTTTATTTTTTCAAGTAGCGGAAGATTGTTTTTGAACGTTGTAATATCCGTGTTGATTGCTTCCAATTGCTGATTAATCGCTGGTATTTCTTCGATGGATTTTTTAATATCCGGAAGTTTGATATCTATTTTATCAAGTAGACCTCCCAAAAATTTATCAACGATGTTTTTACGAAATGTTGAAAACTGTTTTACGTGTTCTTCATATCTTAATTGAAATGTTGCAATTTCCAACATAGATGCTTTTATCTCTGCAATATTCGGTGTGGTTACTGGTGGATTTCCAAGGAATTCTATCAGCTGTTTGTCGATTTTGTCTACGATTGACTTTTGTACTTCATACAATTTATTAAATTCAGCTTTATGATTTTTATATTCATCATTGAGTGATTTTAACGCGTTTGCTGTGCTATCTACTGTTGTTAGTTTATCCGTGATCGTCGAAACAAATATCCCTGGTTTGAGTTTTCCATCATTTGAATATAACACTATTGTATCTTCAACGACGTCACGTCTTCGTATTAAGATATCATCCAATGACACATTACTAGATTTCAATTTGCCCTGCCGATCTTGAAATACAACTATTTCCCAAATTTAATGTCTCGGCGATTTCATCTTCGATTATTTTTTTTACATTTTCGACAGCGAATTTACTATCGGTGTCTGTTTTTTTTTTTGACTCTGATAAAGGTCGTCCCCAAAATATCAATCATTATACGAAAACGCTAACGTTTTTCTAAATCATAACGCTATCGTTTTTGCCATTGCCTGCTAGTATATTCATTAACAACAACTTGTGGTGGTTTCATTGGAAATCTAGATATCTCTGCAAGGACGTTTAATACTTCACGACCGCATATCGGTGGATCATTTAACTGTTGTGTTGGTAGCGTGGAATAAAAAATTGGAGATGATTTTGTTATTGTGGATATATATCGCATGAATTCTTTTGGTGGAGCTAAACCATATGAATCAAAATATACAATTCCACGTGGATCAATTGCATATGCGACACAATGAGTTCCTTTTCCGCTGTTGTTATCAAGATTGATAATACCCGTTTCATTTTTCATTGGTTTTGACGGTAATTGATCTCTCATGAAAACTCCTCTAAAGTTTTTTTATTAATAACGATTTTACAGCATCAATTAAATCAAAATTGAACATTGGTGAAAATCCAAGGAATTTTTCCACTAATAAGCCGTTCCTGGTATTCTTAGGCCCGTGCCCTTGTACCAATTGTATGGGGTTCCTGGTAGTCTTAGACCCTTTCCCTATTTTTTATAGCCTTTCCCAGTAGCTTTTTTCAGGGCCATTCCTGCAGCAGTACCAACGGCTCCTAACGCTGCCGCCTTCGCAACCGCTGGGGCAGCCGCTGCAATCAATGCTGGAATAGCAGCTAACAGTGGGAATATACCACCTGATTTTATCATACTGGCGATTGCTGCTTTCGAAAAATCAATTTGAACTCCTCGTTTGTTCTTTAGCGCATCATTGAAATGTTTTATTTGACGATCTGTCAATGATAATTTATGTGCACCACCGGACATTTGAGTGGGTTTCAGCGTTATTGTGGTTCCACATTCTTTAGCCGACTTTGATTTCAATTTCTTGACCTGACCATCAGTCAACTGGACATTAACAATACTATATGTCATTCTATTCTAAAACGTAATTTACATTTTTAATTGATCTTATTGTGAAAATCCTAACTACATGTTTTCTACTGGTGCATCAATAAGTCTCATACGTCCGCCAATTCCTTCTAACAACATTGATTTATCACTGAGAATGACAGCAACTGCTCTATAATTTGCTATAGCACCACGTTGTACCCGAGCTTGGAAGTATATATCAACAACAGATTGTCTCATCATGTCAAGATGTTCCAATGAAAAGTAATAAATCGGATAGTGTTTTTCAAAATCAATTTGCGATATTTGCAAACCAGTATCAACATTTTGATCACGACCCATATACGACAATATTCTATGATATACACGTGCGATGTCGTTGTTTTCATAATTAAGCTGTACAATCTCTGCTGGCTCTTGTTGTCCGTTTATTCTCAACGAAACTTCACTTACTCCTAATTTATCAAATATCATATGACTAGATAATTGACGACCCACTCGATTTGCATCATGTAACGCTATAAAGATATGACGTGGAGCTGAAACACCTTGTTTTGATGCTAAGTGACATGTAAATGTGCCAGTTACATTATCCTGCTTCGTATCAGTCGTTGTTGTTAGCCAACTTAGTAATGATTTTCCACCTGTGTCTATAAACGATAGTAATTGTTGCTCTATTGTAACTGCTGGTGTCAAGACGGGCATCCATAAAGTCAATTTATTTAAAATGACTTTACCATCACCAACACCATTAGCACGCCAGATTGCATCATTGTCATTCTCCTTTCGCGATAACACGACTGTATGCTTTGCTCCATAGATGACTTTTCTGACATTTCTACAAAATCCGAATATATGATGTAACGGAATTGCACATGAAAACCGTCGATGTTGTCCTTTTAATGCTCCTTTTCGTGTTGCAAATCCTAGATTGAAATTATCATTGACCCTTTTTAAAATGTCGAATTCATTGGCTGAACCTTCACGCTCTGGATTAGCATCGAGTTATTGATCAGCTTCTGCAGTATCTCTCGCAGTTAGTACTTTAATAAATTGATAATGGTCAGCATGATCAGAAGTATCCTTAGCAAACATCATAGACGGACCAGCCGATCTTGTATAATCATCAGAATATCTCGCAAGTCCGATTATTGTTGTTGCAATATCAACATTTTCTATTGATTCAATTTCTTTTCCATCAATGATATATCTTGCACTGTTAAATAGCGCCATAATGCCATTATTTCCGAAACCAACTCGGATATTTGGGTTATCCCCATATGGTGTATCAGCTGCAACATTTGTTACAAGCTGTCCTTTTACTTCAATAAATGCCTCACACGGCAAAAAGTATCTACTTGTATCTTAAACTTGAAGTTCAACTCTCTCCCGTTGATTAGGCTCTCTTGCAGGATAGGCATAATACTGATAGTTAATTTTAGAATCATCTTTATTTACCGGTGCTGCCATATCAAACGCTGAATCAGCAATTTTTTTAAATGCCATTTATACTAAAACGTTATCGTTTTTCTAAATGTAGTAATGGCTATCATTTTCTTTTTCGTCTGACATTTTTACGATTTCCTCCAAGACCACTTCCCGCTATCATACTTGCAATATTACTATTATCTGGTGAAGTCATTGCTAATGATGCTAGTTTTTGTTCCACTGCGTTATTTATCACTTTACTAACATTTGCAGGCATCATTGTTGTTGAAGGTAGCGGTGTTGAAACCATTTGTGGTGGTTTTCGTCCGAATCTAGATTTCACCAATGACGTTATTCTATTCTTTGCGGTAGAAAAGGCCGTTCCTGCAAGATCTCCAACAGCGTTAATTCCCTTATTACGAATAACATCAATGGCTTTCATCGCTAATTGTTTAGCAATTGGTGCTACTTTTGGGGCTATTCTTGTGAATAAACCCGCTATGGTATTTCCAAGGCCGTTTCCATAGTATGCCTTATAAACGGGCAATCTTGAGTTTACCACATACACGTTTGTTGGTTTATTGTGATTATAGTGTACTATCATCTTATTTGAAATGACTTTGTAATTTCTAAATGCAGGCATTTCAGAAATTTCAATCGCTATAATAACCACTAAATTCCCCTGGAATTCCGTCCATTAACTCATCCAAGAGCTCTCGATACGTATGAATATCAATTATCCCACCTTGGAATAATCGTCTGCAAATATCAAATGCTTCATTAGTTATTTCGACTGAGTTATTTCCAGCTCGTTTACCTCCCATAAGAACCTCAAGTCGTGATATATCATTAATGATATTACTAGGACATATATGAGAATCATGATGAGAACTTCCATAACCCTTTCCTGAAGTACTTGCTAGTTCGGAAACGTTTTGAGTTTCTGGAGCTGGTTCGGAAACGTTTTGAGTTTCTGGAGCTGGTTCGGAAACGTTTTGAATTTCTGGAGATTGTCGACCTCGACCTCGACCTCGACCTCGTCCTTGTTGTTGTTCTTTTCGTTGTTCTTTTAGTTCTTGTTTTTCTATACCATATCTATCAACTCCCATTTTAAAAGTTCTGTACTTCAATGTATCCCTTTTTAAATTGCCGGTGATTTGTTTATTAATTTTAAATAACCAATCCACCCATTCATCTCGTTTTATTGTGTTTTTTTATACTCGTCTTTTAAAAATTCCCCCCTGTTATAATAACTTTTTATAGCGAAGTCACCAAATGACACATAGTCTTCAAGTTTCAGCAATGGAAATTGTTTGATTTCTTCTATAGCTTCATCAGTGAATTTCTCGTTAAAAGGAACAATTTTTTAACGGATTTATCATCAATATTAATATTACCCATTTGTTGTATTTCTCGCTGAGTTTGTAACTCACCTGAAAGCTGTTTTATTTCCTCCTTGGTTTTTTCAGTTTCTGTAGCAATTTTTCCCAGTACATCAATAATAGGTACTGTTCCTTCTTTAGGGATGTCGCCGTATATAGCACGTTCTGTTGCAAGTTTTACATCTTTAGTGGCTTTAGTTACAGGAGCAAAAAGCTGTTCACTCCCAATAGAAAAGTCAGTCTGCGCTTGCTGTCTAAGTTGTAGTTTATCTCGCACGTTATCTCAAATTGGTATAAACTTTTTCAGTAATGCTAACCTCTCACGGGCTAGTCTGGTAGTTAATGCTTCTGATGTCATTATTGGAAATGCTAACGATTTTTCAATTGTGGGTTTCAATGCTTGCATTTCCAGACTCATCAATCAAACGTCTTATAGATTTCACTTTCAAAGCAATCTCTGACCGAACTTGGTACTGTTCCCCGAGTTTCTTTCTAATTGCTTCAACTATACTAAATAGCCGAATGAATAAATTAATATCATTGTTATACAAAGAAACATTAACCGCTTTTTGGATTCTTTTTATCAGTGAATGCATTTTAGGTGGGACATATCTTCCATGTTTCAATTATATATTAATTTGTTCAAATTCATTCAAAAGTCTGTCTTCATTTAAAAATTCAGAAAGTACGATTCCTTGA
The DNA here is from genome assembly GCA_016746295.1 of Potamilus streckersoni. Classification (NCBI taxonomy): domain Eukaryota; kingdom Metazoa; phylum Mollusca; class Bivalvia; order Unionida; family Unionidae; genus Potamilus; species Potamilus streckersoni. The sequence goes on along the minus strand of JAEAOA010000551.1, from coordinate 83,834 downwards.
TTTCTTAAATTTGATATTTCTGTGATGATAGATGTAATATCTTGAAATTCCATTTATTGAATATTATTAATAATGTATTTTCTTATCTTTAAAATATTTTTATCGATTCCTAATATACAAAAAAAAACAAAAAACATATACAATGCCTGTCCCTTCCTCATTCGAGTTCCGAGGCAAGGGAGGCATACATTAAAGACTTATACAATACCCTAACCCCCCAATCGAGTTCAAGGGCGGGTTATGGTGGCGCTCACCAGTTATTATGTACTTTTGAGAGAGTGATGTATGTAAGGTGAAGTTGTTTGCATTTTAAACATGCACAGTGCAAAGAATGTTGGCATACCTATATACTACTTTCATGTAATGTGGATGAAATTTCTTTGGATATTGTACTTTTGGAAATTTTAAATGATCTTGGGACACTGCTAACTAAAATGACTGCTCCCTTGTGCTCCAAAAATCAACCTAAATTTGTCTAAAGTACACTATTCTTGGCAGCTATTAAAATATGGAAAATGAATTTTGCCAAACTAGATAATACCAGCTTCTAAAAGTGCAATGATTGAATTACCAAATACATAAAATGTAAAAAAAGTTATCGGCTCTTTTTTTTTACAATTTACCTCTGAAGTTCGAGAAGTGAAAATGAGAAAGTAGAGCTAGCACGTTTTTGAAAGATGCACATCTGGAGTAAGGCCAAGCTGTATATTCTCTAACCCATATTATACCCATCAGTCATACATCAAAATAAAGGGAATTAAAGGTTCTTTGAACAACACCTAAGATATGCAAAGTCTCTTTTAAATAACCAATATAACTAGTGAGGCAACCCGGGGAAACTCTTTTTCTTTAAAATTTTAACCCTATGCTAAATACGAAACTGTAGAGCGCCACCTATATGGGTATTAGACGTGAAATCCAAGCGATTTCTTTACAAACATTGAACATATAACATGAAGCCTCATTTGGAAACCTCTTTCGCGCCAAACGACGTCAAAGAGGCCCAGAGGGGGGACAGTACATTACATATAGGATGATTATATATACAATGCGATTATATAGGATGATTATATATACAATGCGATTATATAGGATGATATATATATATACAATGCGATTATATAGGATGATATATATATATATATATATATATATATATATATATATATATATATATATATATATATATATATATATACAATGCGATTATATAGGATGATATATATACAATGAGATTATATATACAATGAGATTATATATATACTAGGGACAGCACATTACATATAGGATGGTTTATATACAATGAGATGATAGGATGGTATGATAGGGACAGTACAGGACGATACAAACATGAAACGACGGGGCGGACCTACACCCAATCTACCAATCAAAAGCAACCCAAGAAATTAACCATGGTTGCAGTTGAAAAATTTCAACCACACCATGTCAATGGCGTGGGAGTTTTGATTGGCATATATTGGGCTTCACTTAAAGCCCCAAACTTTTACGGCTCATATTATATATAAGGTGACTAATACTGCAGTGTCAATGTGTAGGTGTGTTATTTTTACCACTAAATACTTAATAAATAACATTTCATGGCGTTAAATGAAACTAAATACTTGAATAAAACATTTTCTAAAGAATACAGCTGTTATATAATAATAAATATTTTTATGTTTTTTCATTAATTTTTATAATAACCGTAATAATAATTTGGATTCACGGCCATACATAACTCTGTCAAATTGTCTACCCTATATAGGTTTTTCCAACAAAACCCTAACTGCTTTTCTCAATACAGTCTTTAGAAACAAGAAACAATAACACAAAATCAAAATCCATACATACCTAATACGTATATATACCGAGTTAACCATTAAATACGTACATGAGATCACACACATCATTAATTCAATCTAATTTCACATGTGTTTTCTACGTTTATCTAGCACGAATTACATATCCGGGAATCAATATCGAAAGTAGGATAGTCACGTGACGATCAGTAGTTATGAGGGAAAATACGGAAAAAAATAAAAAAAAATAAAAAAATATATTTTATTAATAGTAATTATTGAGAGTCATTTCATGTGTATGAAAACTTTATTCTATGTCCATTTTTCTTTGAGATAGCTGTTTGATAAATCCCTTCAGCAACTTTTCGTACTGAAGGCATACATATTCCAAAATATTTTCCCGCAGCATTCATTGATAGAAAAACTCTTTCTTCATTCGTCGTTGTATCAAATGATTTAACTCCCTTGCGTCGTTTTGAGTATTTTCCTGTCTTTCCTCTTTTTGTATTCTCTCTTTGAGAAATGCATTGTAAATTGGAAATCGCGTTGTTTAAAGGATTAGAGTCAATATGATCAATAACATTACCATCTTTAATCAATCCATAAAATGCTTCATATACAATTCTGTGAACGTAATAGTTCTTTCTTCCAGCAGAAAATTGCAAGTATCCTTGATTATTAACAAAACCAATTGGCTTTTTCAGTCTGCGGTTTCTAAGATCACCATCAGCAGATATTTCATAATTAACAAGTATTGGATGTGGTATGAATTCTTGCTCCATTTATATATAATAATACTATTTGTCTAATTCATTATTTGCTTTATTTATAAATTTATTAATGTAGTCTTGAGGGGTTTTTATGATTTTGTCTTTGACAGAGTCATGGTTAGGGTCAATGATAGCGTTTTTTATTCGTTTATCATAATAACGTTTTAATTCTCTAAACCGCTTACCTCCACAATTGATACATAATTGTGATTTACCCCTAACGCCAGTCCCGCAATTAACGCAAGGGATAGGACCTCTCGAACCATTTCTCACGCTCTGTAAGTGATATCCACAGAATTCACCTATACACGATTTATTACATGGGGTTACTGATCCAATCATAAGCCATTTGCAATGATTCATTATATATAAACAAAATTTTCTATTTAAATGTTTGCTTTATTTATATGAATGAAGAATTCAAGAGATTATCGGCAATCAAGCCTTGGAAAAATATTAAATTCAATCTTGATAGAACCCTCGAAGACGTACCAAAAGAGAAAATAAATAATAGAAGTCTGATTAGAAAAATACGAGATTGTGTTAATGAGTTTAAACAGGACGGTGCATCACACACCTGGTCAACATTTAAAATTGATGGTGTTGTTGATGCTAGAATGAATGATGAAACAGCAGCTATGATACTATCACAACTTGGCAATAAAAGGTATTTTCTCAGAGTGAAATTCATTATCAATTTAGAATCGGGCGATTGGGTTATAAGAGACAAGTTTGAGCCAATTCTCAAAGATAAGACAACAGTCATTGTTAGCCGTGATTCCAGACCAGGGCTGTTAACTGGAATTGATAAACCATACTATGAAAAAGCGTATCCAGAAACAGCAATTGTTTATGGGATGTATCCGTTAAATAAGAAACCTGACATTGATAAACTAGCACCAATGAAACAGTCAACGTCAGTGGAAAAACCACTCAATTGTGTGGCACAACGTGTCATAGAACACTTTACAAATGCACTCCGTGGGAATAAATTAACCGATCTAAGACGTAAAAAATAGATCAATGGGAGCTAACAGTGAAAGAGAACGGAGCAACTATTTCCGATATAGCTAGATTGGAAAAGTGGTTGAGATTTCCGATAACCGTTTCAAAGATAACTGGCGAAGTATTATACGAATCGAAATACAATAAAAACGGAGCTCCAATCAAAATTATTGATCATAACAAACACGCATGGACATCCGCGGTTACAATATTCCCGCGAGACAGAACAGTGAAGTATATCCCAGGAGAATTTACCAAGGATGGCATTCTCACTGAAGAAAGAATATTCGATGCTATTGCTAGTTTGTGTAAAAACGACCCTGTATCAGTATGGCTACTTCATAGTTTTGAAGATGAAGAATGTCAATTCAATCAATTTGTGAAACCTAACGGTGAATTATATCGTACTGAAAGTCTATATAATAGGATTAAAAATCTAGGAATAAGTCTCAGTGAAAACGCTAGCGTTTTTAATGAAAAATCCGACGATTACGAACAGTTACTTACAAATTGTTTTACAATTCCATCGGTTGCAGCTCATTTTGCAAGAAAGAAAAATAATTGGAAACCAACACGAAAAGAGTTTTTACAGGATGTTCAATCCAGCTAATTGGAATATTATCTTGGCGGTCTATGGAACGTTAAGTACAATCGTGAAAGTATGATATCAGTTGATATCGTTGCCTGTTATCCAGGAAGTTTTCTACGATATGGATTCGCTGGTGAGTATTTTAAACGGTTTGGACATCCCACATATGAAATGATTCGCGTTGCTATTAATGAACAACTGCCTGATTTTGATTTTACCGGTTTTGTTCGCGTAGTATCATTTGAATTCGCTGAAGGACTTCATCCGTGTTGTTATGTTTGGATTGGTAGACACATGGCTGAAAAGATGTGGTTACCAATAGTGTTATTGCGATATATGATTGATTGTAAAATGTTAGTTTCGTTGATTGTCAGCGAAGCGATTATCTCATATCAAAAACAAACCAATGTCTGGTTACCAGAACCAGAATGTCTTGATAGTATAATCGATAAGTCTAGAAAACATATTGATGCTGACGAGGAGTACATCATTGAATGGTCAAAAAAGATATTTAATCAACGAAATAGTGAAGCAAAGGTTCTAGGCCGAAGAATAATCGGTAAATTTAAACAAGGTGGAAAAAAATTCAACTTTAAAAGACAATCCTCACGATTAATTATAGATGATGCCGAATACGACTTCGTTATTAAAGATGCAGTAGAGAAAAATAGATACGCAAATTGTAAAACAGCCCTCTTGTCCAATAAAACAAAGTTAGGTAGAATTGTTACTTACAGTGATGGAGAAAGCTCTGCATATCTACATTTAAGGGCTTCTATGCTGGGTTATGCATCTATCAATTTATTTGCAATGATAAATAGATTTCCTAGTATAGCAGTTAGAGTTGCAATTGATTCAATGTATGTCGATAAAAAATATATCAAAGAGGTAACTAAATTTACTTATAGCCAAGAGACTTGGGGAACATGGCGAATTAAACGTGAAATACAATGCGATTATTCTGAATCAGCAGACGTTGAGATTAAAAGCAGTTACCTGAAAAACGATAATTCTATCAGTGAAAAATCCGAAGGATTTTCTGTCTAAAGCACCACCGATATCAGATCCAATTTGTAGATATAAAACAGTTTATTTAAACGGTTGTGGTGGATCTGGAAAGACAACACGTGTGATAGAATTATATCGAGAGAGAACGTCCATGATTGTACTCACACCAACCCATAGACTAGCGAGAGAGATAAAACAACGCCAAAAATCCAAAGGATTTTCCGTTGAAGCTTGCACGTATCATAGTTTTTTTCGATACAACGGCGATGCTTGGACTCCTGAGCGAATGGGTGAGAAATTTATTCCAGCGGTTATTATTTGGGATGAAGCATGTACTGTTTCAGAAGATGTATTAAAAATGTTTCTTGATTGGTTATTACAAAATAATACAAAAGTTATATTGTGCGGCGATCATGGTCAACCACCACCATTTGTTGGTAGAAGTCCACATAATTGGTTAAAAGGATTTGTTGATTATTACGAAGAAATTGATACTGACTATAGAGCACTCGATGAGCAGTTACGTGAGTTTAAAAAACTAATTAGATTACAACACGATAGAATTCAATGTGAAGTAGCGCGTGAAATAATTTCTGAAACGCCTATGAATGATTTTTGGGAAACATGGAGACCAAATGATTTTGTAGTAGCAAGTAGAAAGATAGTCAGAGACGCACTTCAGAAAAAGTTGTTTGAGCTACACAAGAAAAAATTCCCAACGTTTCCAGTACCGTTGTGTTATAGACCATTGGATACACGAAAGCAGAATATTGAAGTTGAAATTCCAGCCCAGACGGAGAAACAGATTCTAGTGTTAAATGATATTGTGCTAGTTGATATCAATGCTGTAGAAGATGCATTATGCGCTGATAAATCACCATGGACGCATGGTTATGTAACAACAATACACTCGTCACAAGGATTGACCATCACGGATACAATTGTTTGGATAGTTGATAATCGCATTGAATAGTCAAATTTAGTCTATCTCGCAGTGTCCAGAGTACGACGAATAAATCAACTACGAAGGATTGTTTTCGATGATGATCTTAATGCAAACGATGATAGCACTGATATTAGCATCATTAATAAAAAAACTCTCTGGTTACAAACAACAGGACAAAAAAACAACGAGAATTTGATATTGATGCTGAAGTAATAATCGCATTAAAAGAACAACAGAATAATCACTGCGCCAGTTGCAATTGTATAATGCACTGGCAGTATTCGGATAAAGACCCTCGACAATTCACCGTAGACAGAAAAAATAACAGTCTTGGTCATGTCAGAAACAATGTGATGTTGACCTGTCTTGAGTGTAATAGACGTAACGGAGCTAGTTAACACCATGTGGCGGTAATTGAGTATCATCCGGAATGACTTGTAGTTGTTCGCGTGTAAAACCACGCTGAGGTGCAGTTGAATCCAATCTGTAGATTGGAGGTCTACCAGTTGATCGCGTTATGGTTGAAATTTTATGCGTAGTAACACTCCATATAGGATCAGTAGCTCTTCTTTTACCACCTTCAAGTTCTCCTGGTTCGTATAAATATCTCACAGTAACATCACCGAGAAGTGGCTGAGTGCTAACCCGCTGTGGTTGTTCAGGTATATATTTTTTTTATTGCAATATTTGGTTTCATATTAATAATTCGAGTAATCTCGTTATTTAACGCTGCAACTACACTCGGTAACGTTTGGACCCATTCACGAGATCGTTTTTCTTGGATGAATTCTTTTGCATATTGATATCCAAATAACCGTTCTGCAAGAGTTCGATTAAATCGTTCTACAATTGCCTGATCACGATGTAACGCAGTATATCCCCGTCGTATTGTAACATTATGAGTTTTCATTGTTGATAGAACAGCACCTTGAAACTCTTTGCCAGGATCAACTTGTAATAGATTTGGCCATCTTAGAGGACCTCGTCGATAAATCCTTTCAAATGCAGAAGCGACTTCAGAAGCTGACTTTGTTTTTAATGGTTCTGCTTGTTTAAATCGACTCGCAATATCAACTACAGTTAGCGCGTATTTGTAACCATGGTCATGTGGTAAAAACAATAAATCAGCCTGATGAACTTCATTGGGTACGGTAACATCAAAATGAGAATAATTAATTTGTTTAGGCGGTGGTAGATAAATTTGCCATATAGCGTCTTTGGATAACCAATCTTTCGCAGTGGACTTTTTCACTTTTGCAACGTTAGCGAGTTTACTAATTGCTGTTTTACCCTTCCAGTATCCTTTCGGAGAATAATAAATAGATTCCATACTATAAAAACACTAATGTTTTTAATTACCAGCACCTAACACCAATTTGCCTTTCATAGCTGATCTGACCAACCATGAAGCCAATTTTTCTTTGAAGGATTTATCGGGAATAGCATTTAACGCATGAATTAATTTTACATCCGCGAGATGTCTTTGTTGCAAATTATTACTTTTATATGCAACATCATGAGCATGACATGCCTTATCAATAGCATTTATCGGATACTCACCAGGCCGGGGCTGATTTTGATCATCAAGTCTGATATCTAATCTCGTTCCGGGACCACAGTAACTATATCCTGGAAGGTGTTTTTCTCCGGGGTATTTTGCCCATGGAGTTCCGGGGAGTTTTCCAAGTTTTGCGGCAATATCACCTCCGAGTTGCTTTTTTTTAAAAATCTAAATTTTTTGTACCACATGTTACACACTTACCAGTAAGCGCTAGTCTATTGTTTTTAGTTGTAATAGTTGTCTGATCGGTTGTATCAGTACGCTGTTTACATTTAACACAATATAAATCCATTAATTATATATAGAGTTATGAATATAATTGATTTTTCAGCGACTAAAAGAAGAGAACCGGTGAAACACCACGCAGCGCTTCCGAATTCTGTCCGTGCCATTATAATCGGACCATCTGGATCGGGTAAAACACAATTGCTGCTTAATTTGATAATGCGATTTATGAAGTGGGATAAATTATATTTAATTGCCCCATCCGTAGATGATCAACTGTGCTATAAAGTGCTAAAAGATTATAATGAAAATGCATCAGAAATTAAAGGTGAAAGTGTAATTGACTTTATTACTGATATTAATGATGCACCATCAGTAGAAGATCTCGATGGAGACATAAATAATCTTGTAGTGTACGATGATGTAATGTTAGATAATCAAAAGAACCCTGCTAGAACATTTTCCCGAGGTAGGCATAAAAACACTGATGTGATATATGTCACTCAACGATATACTCAAATTCCAAAAGTGATTCGCGATAACTGCAATATTCTTGCTGTATTCAACAGCGTTGATACACATACGCTACGAAATATTTAGCAGACATGGTGTTCCGATATGGACTTTAATGGATTTAAAAATTACTTTAGTCATGCTCAGTCAGTCCCATATGGATTTATAACAATAAATTTACACGACCCTCGGTCACGATATCGTATTGGACTTGATCAAATATTTGGTAAAATCATTTGTATTAATCAGCAGCGGGGGGGGGGCGAGATGACAACATATTTGCGACGTAGATGGCAGCAATTTTGAGGGTGGTTATGACAATGTATTTACGACAAAATCGCTAAGGCTCCATTTGTAAAATGGGGGTCTTTATTTTTTTTTTTTTGGTTAAAATATGAGATTTCGTAGGAAGGGTCCATTTGGCATTCTGAGGCTTTAATCGATTTTGTCGCAAAAATTTGTAGTGTTCGCCCCCTTCCCTGCTGCTAATTGCTTGTAGTAATGGAACTGAGCACACCCCGCTGTTAGTATACCGATTTTGAGAAAGAAAATTGAAACTAGACTCGGTGAAGATCAAATTAAAAAGACCTGGATGTTTTGTGTATATATTGGAAGGAAGCCAAATCTGCAGAATCAAAATGCAGATAGAAATGCAAAATATATGCACAAATCAAAATTAGAAACTGACATCCATATATCAAACTGAGATTAAAGTACCTATTCGTGACTACCACATCATTTTTTAAAACAGTCCTATATGAAAGACATGTTTATGCATATCCACTGGGGTTGTTTTTAATCAGTTGTTACAACTGCGTGCACAAATACACAAAATGCAATGAGTACACACCTTGAGCCGCCATTTTGCTTCCTTGCAAATCTTTGTCAGCATTACGTATATTCAAGACCAACAACTCATTTTACAGTTGAGGGGGACATTTACTTCATTGAAATGATACATAGCTTATAATCAAAATTAATTGCCCTATATCACGAAAGACAAAATAAAGCTGAAAGTTCCCTGGCTTATGTCGGAAGAAGAAATAGTGGAGCCTGGTTAGCAAATTTCAAGCTGAAATCAGAGCAGAGCAAATAGCATTTAGAATTTTGTCAAACAAACGTTCCTGTGTACAAAATAGAAAATATAAAAGTTAAAGTTTCATAAATCAGGTCAGTACCAACACTATCAAACAGCAATACATGTAAATTGACCCAATGATTTTTTAAATCTTTTTTTCTAATGATAATCATGCTTTCTTCGTTTTATAATTTTCTAAATATTATGTAGAGTTATTGATGAGTAAGACGATAGTATAACGTGCTTCGCTGCATTCATAGAAGTTTTGGTCAACGGGTTTTGCCATTTCGTGGTCATATGATCCATAAACAATGTTTGCAGATAAATTAATTAGGGGTGCAATGATCAAACAAAGTAATACACTGTGATAATTTCAGCTAAAATATTATTCGAGGGTAAGCTCAAAAAATACCAACGCAAACAGTCAAGAGAGGTTCCTGGGACGATTGATGGGCTCTTTGACGTCATACTAAGGATCTTAATAATCATCAACTTAAGTTACGTGTCATCATTTATTGGACCATGCTAGTTTCTCCTATGATATGTTATATATAAACAAAATTGTTTAAATAATAATATGCTATTAGTTTATTTTTACTATTTTACAATGTCCACTTTCAATAATAATATGCATGCATTTAAATAATAAATTATAAATTCAGCTAATGAAAAAAAAGGGTCTCAGTGTTTTTGTATATAGGGATAATTAATTACAAAGAAATATTACTCATAAATCTATTTTGCAAAAAGGCATTAACATATTCAGACCAGTACATATGGAAGATTTTTTTTAAAAACCGAAACATAAGCATACTGAGACCGACATAAACGAAAACAAATTAACTACATTGATGTTTTTCTCTCAGTGTTTGTAATTTGAGCGATTTACAAATATTTAACTACCAAATTATTGATGCAAGATCAAACTGTCTTACGTTATTTCATTTCATTTTATATAAAAACTCTATTATCACTAGTACAATAGCGGGTTTTGTTTCCTTAAATGCATATTTAAATTGCGTAACGTACCTTGATAATAATAAGAAATATCATATTTTAACAAATTGACGTTTAACTTCGAGTTCCAAACGCGTGATCTTTTCTTCACACATACTGAATAGCACAAGAAAATCTATTTTAACTGATCAAAATGTGTGACACATTCAAGTTACGTTGCTGTATGCGAAAAAATACAAATTATACATTCAAGCTCAATCCTTGTGTTTTTAGTTTAAAGTTGGGAATCGAGTAACATACTAAATCATCGTCTTTCGATAATGATAGTACTGTGGAAAAGATACGTTTGTAGCAATTAGATAATAAGGGTTTCAAAAACACTATTATTATTATTATTATTATTATTATTATTATTATTATTATTATTATTATTATTATTATTATTATTATTTCAAATTATTAAATCTGTAAATGTATCGTGCCGCGAGACACGACATGGGTGAGTTATCATTCTTTGACCGAAAGTGTTAACGTGTAATCTGTACATGATTTCACATTTGCTTGTGTGTGTGATGAAATATTTTGCGGTAGATATAAATAAAAAAAGAAAGAGATATATGAATACAAATATCAATATCTTTTATCTATTTGAGTGAAAATGTAATTTCAAATCTGCGTGTGTTTTAAGAGCGTGTGTGTAAGTGCATATGTATTACGAAGCATGAAATGGGCAGATAGAAACAGGCACTGAGAGTGAAATAAAGATTAAAGTGGATATATTACCTTTGTTCTCAAGTGTGTGTGCGTGTGTGCGTGTGTGTGTGTGTTTGTGTGTGTGTGTGTGTGTGTGTGTGTGTGTGTTTGTGTGTGACTCTAAAAATCAAACCGTCATTTTGGGTCAAATCTTTTTTGTGTATGCATTGCATCATCTGTGTAGCGAATGCAAATTTAAGTTTGCATCGAGAAGATAAGAATATATTGGCAGTTTAACTCAGCAGCTTTATTCCTTCCAGGTCGTCATTGAAATATACTGAGTGAAACCTTAACAACAACGGTAGTCTTGCTGCCAACGCAAGTAGCCATTGTTTCCATCACAGTAGCATCCCTCTTTTGGAACATTTGAAAGATCAGTCTCCTTTGGCAATAAGTGATTCATTGGAGACCAGAACAATTTACATACGGATAATCAGTTCTATTTAACTGTACCAAGTGACAAATTTCAACTAATTCCAACGAGCAGTTTGGCCAAGAACTGGAGAAAACCCACATAGTGCAGATAAATAAATCACCCTCTTAAAATGTATTTTCCAACGGAAAAAGGCTGCCTATCTGATTTTATCAGTTGCCCGGCTTTTCTGGATTGAAACTCGAACATATTACCACTGTGTGTGCCCGTTGCCTACGTTGGGAAGAAAGACCATGCAATTTGCAATGTAGGCAAATAAGCAAATTGCATGGGCTTTCCTCCCAATTTAGGCAACGGGCACACACAGTGTGTCCCTTTTCCAACATTGCAAATTGCATGGGCTTTCCTCTGAACGTAGGCAACGGTCTGCGCATTTACCCACAATGCAAATTGCATGAGCTTTCCTCCCAACGTAGGCAAACGGCATACAGTCTACCCATTTGCCTTCATTGCAAATTGCAAGGGCTTTCCTCCCAACTTAGGCAACGGGCACACACAGTCTGCCCATTTGTCTTCATTGCATTGCAAATTGCATGGGGTTTCCTCCCAATGTAGGCAACAGGCACACACAGTGTGTCCCTTTGCCAACATTGCAAATTGCATGGGCTTTCCTCTGAACGTAGGCAACGGTCTGCGCATTTACCCACAATGCAAATTGCATGAGCTTTCCTCCCAACGTAGGCAAACGGCACACAGTGTGCCCATTTGCGTACATTGCAAATTGCATGGACTTTCCTCTGAACGTAGGCATCGGGCAGACACAGTCTGCCCATTTGCCTTCATTGCAAATTGCATGGGGTTTCCTCCCAACGTAAGCAACAGGCACACACAGTGTGCCCCTTTGCCAACATTGCAAATTGCATGGGCTTTCCTCCCAACGAAGGCAACAGGTACACACGGTGCTCCCATTTGCCTACTGTGCAAATTGCATGGGGTTTCCTCCCAAGGTATGCAACGGGCACGGACGGTGTGCACATTTTCCAACATTGCAAACGGGTAGACACCATGCCGATTGAAACTAAGTATAAATGACAAATTTAAAGAATGGAAAGAAACGTTAACAAAGCCGTACTCTACTCTCTGAATGAGAACACTCTCATTAGAACACAACTTCTCAGAAAAAGACAAAACACCTGACACTAAAAGAGCTCATGTATCACTCAAAAGCAGTTTATTCACATATACGTAATATATTATATATGTACGACGCCTGGTGGACAGTAGAAAATGCATTTAAATGAAAACTACTTAAAAATATCCCTTCCTGCTCCATTTGTAAAAGAGGAAAAGATACCAAAAATTATCTAATACTAACCTGTTCAGTAAATGAACAAAACAGAGGGGAAACAAACAGATGATAAGGGACTATATAGGAAATTACACTGGCAGTCAACTTGTATACATAGACACAGCCACAAACCCTAAACTAAATAGATAGTGGATATATTCACAATATAATAAATAAGTTTGACAAAACACTCGAAATAGTGAACTAACTCCAACCTAGAGACCCCCCCCCACAAACTTTCCTTCCTTTCAGCTAGGAGAAACACACTGCCTGATACCAATCAACACCTTATTAGAACAGATCAAATCCCTGACTGAAGCACTCCACACCCTTACATGACATGATATCAGCCCTACCACCAAAATAAAAGAAATCAAATCTCCATGCATCCATCATATACACAGATACCATAACAAGCCAAGTATTCCTAACTAGTGATAGTGACAGCCACCACTATGAAACACACACACCACTTTCGCGCCCTTTTTCTTTCTTTTTGAGCAGGATAAACATTTTACACGAGATACAGCGGTGAAACATTTCCACCTACAAAACAAACCCCAGAACGAAGTTTCTCAGAGCTATGAAATTTCGATATAAAAATAACAAAACATTTAATCACTAAAAAAAGGAAAACAACAAAATAGCTAACCTATTACAAAAAAGAATAGCCAAGAGCACTACGGTGCAAACTATAACGATTCTACTGTACTTCCATATATAAACCACGGCCTATAAACCATTACGAGATAATTAACTACACAGCACAATCTCAACAAACAAACAACATCAAATATAAAAAAAAATTTCTGATCGGATGAGAAAAACTGGAAATGCGATCGAAAAGCTGACATAACATGGACACTTACAGCAACAACAAAAGACATATGACCTTGGCAAGGTCACTATGCAGTACTTCATAAAAAAGGGCTGGAAACGGGCCCACAGACTAAAATAGCCTAGTGGGGAAGGAATACAGATCAAAGCTCAAAATCTGAGGCAAGGTAGAAACTAGGTCCAATGCATGCACAGGCTCATAGAAGGAAGTATACCTCAGACCAAACCAAATGGTTACAAGCAACCAAAAAAATATGATGATCACTAAAAAAGCAGCCCTGCAAAATTAAAAAGTACATGCAAATAACACAAGCCTGGTAGGACAGAGAATAACAATAAAGAGAAACTTTTGAAACACATGGTGTCACTACTAAATCCGAACCAGTTGTATATGCTGGGATGGGGTTAAGTGGTGTCAACAAAACTAAGCCCCACATATTTTACCATCATGATTAACATAACAGACAGCATTAGCGACAACAAAATGCACTATCGGATTTCAGCAATAACAGCAGAATTTGCAGTATCGGAAACATAAGCAACATAAAATATACAATTCAACTCCAAGGCAACTTACACACCATATTCGAATGGGCAACAAAATGAGCATTAATAATGGCAAACAAACAAAACTGCTCCCTACAGACGCGGACTCAAACCACCAAAACTTTATATCCAAGGCACAGGAATTTATTTTTTTAAAGCAGCCCTTGCTATGAACTTCCTAGAAACATTACATCACCAACCTGGTCAAAACATGCAAATAAGACCTCAACATGCTGAACCACCTCAAAGGTTCAACACAGGGAGCTGACCAACAAATTCTACTCATCATATACAAATATCTACTCCCATCTAAGCTGGGCTATGGATGCCAAATCTATAACAAGGCCAACAAACAACATGTTAAGAAGCTCGACAGCAAACAATTTCAAGCTCTCAGAGTAATTACAGGAACTCTTTCGAACACATCATTAGAAGAACAACAAGTACTCACAGGAAAAGCATATATGCACAGCCAAAGAGAAGAATATATCATACGATATCCTATGCGGAACTCCATCCACCCAGAACCCAACCCAACAAGAATAGCCATCAATAACTGTCACATCTCCTTCAACAAGAAACTGGCTGAAAAAAGTGCATCTACTACAACAGGAAATCCCAAGTATCTTACTGCAGGCAAAACAACGTCGATACCAGAACTATCACCATGGAGGAATAACCACCACCACCACCACCACCAGGGCTATAAAAAAAACTGCACAAACCCCGGAAACTGTTAGCCATGTTATAATAATGGACTCGATTAGCGTACTGTAAATGCATAAACGGGAGCAACGAAGAGCAGACAGAACATGCTGGAGAATATACAGAAAACAACAGAAGATCAAACCCTCGAAACTTAAAAATGCAGAACAACAAGTAATCAATAACTAAGAACAGGGAAGACCGTCCTTCAAAAAAGCAGCTACAGAAAATATATCACAGACAGAACAATAGCACATAATGCCCTCATTGTCCAGAACAAGAAACACTCCGCCACATCCTCAACATGTCACCAATATATCAGACAGAGAGACAACTTGAAAGAATACCAGCAACGAATCGAGACGCCAACAACAGACAGACCCTGATATACTGGACAACTCCCAAAACAAAACCTGGACATGACCTATAGAAAGATTATACAATTCATAAACGATATTAATCAACAATCAGCAGAGAGGCTGAACCCTACAAGGTTGTGCCAGGCGGACCTTTTCTCCCAATTATGAGAAACAAACGGCTATTCTTTACCGTTTGTTCTCATCAACAGACACAAACAATGAACTCGAGTACTGAGTACACAGCCTCTCTGTTGCTCATCTCTTTGTTAAATAACTTAGATGACAAGCGAGCAGATAACTTTACCTTATTTTTGAAAATTAAATGTTCCTACGGAGGCTGAAAAATGGTTTTGCTTTAATAATGAAAACTTCTCTAATTGACCATTTTTTTTTTTGCTCGTGATCACTCTACTGCTATAAATTAACCAAATAGTTTATCTAAACCTACACGATACCTTGATCTTGGATCATGTAAGTTTATCGTTATAAAACCAAATGGAACAGCTTGTGCTTTAGAAATGAATTTTTTAAATTTTATCATATACATGTCCCCTGAACACCAAGTATAATAAATATTTGGCAAAGTATAATTATCTACGCAATTAAACACTAGCGAAATAATAAAGTTATCTCTGATCACCTTAGGTATATGCGTGTATATCTGAGTAACACAAATGACGTCAGTATTTTTATGTCTTCCTCGAGAAAATATTCTAGCTGGATTGGATTGTTTATCCAGCATCACATCATCGTACACTTCGAAGTTATTAATGGATCCATCTAAGTCATTTTCAGATGGAGCTTCATCAATATCGGTAATAAAATCAATGATATAATTTTTATCCAGTAATATCGCATTTTGATTAAAATCTATAAGTACTTTGTAACATCGTTGATCATCTAAATATAGCGCTACTAAATACAACTTATTCCACTTAAGCCATCGCATTATCAGATTAAGCAATAATTGCGTCTTTCCACTTCCGGACGGACCTATTTTGATCATTATGATAGAATTTGGTACCGCGGGATGTTGCCTTACTGACTCTTGTTTTCGGGTCGCAGAAAAGTCAATTATATCCGTATGATAATAATATGAGTTTATATTGCGTTCGATGTAGAGCGACAACACCCACAATTGGATTGACAACAATAACAACAAAAAATAAGAGACGCGATTAGATTGAAAACGATAACAACAAAAATAGGAGACGCGCACTCACAGGCAAGTGTACGAAATGTTGTACAAGCAAATATAGTGGTAATATTGCTGCATAGCTAAGGAAATTGCCAAGAACTCCATGGACAAAATACCCTGGTGAGAAACACCTTCCGGGATATATTTATTGTGGTCCTGGAACTCGTCTCGATATCAGACTCGATAACGAAGATCCACCAAAACCTGGAGAATATCCAGTAAATAAAATCGATCAAGCGTGTCACATTTATGACGTTGTTTATAAAAATCCAGATTAGCAACAACGGCATCTCACAGATGAAAAGTTGACTCACGCGTTAAATTCTATACCTCATAAATCTCTCAGAGAATCTCTCGCTAGCTTCCTAATAAAACTTGCTATGAAAGGTACAATAATGATATGGGCTGATAATTAATCAACTGATTATTATAATGGAATATGTTTATTATTCCCCGAGACGATATTGGAGAGGTAAAGCAGCGATTAGCAAACTTGCCGCTTCAGTAAAAGTTTCGCTTGATGTTGCTGCAGCGTGGTTATCACGACAGGCAATATGGCAAATCTTTCTAAATCCACCTAAAAAAATTCAATACGCACATTTTGATGTTACTGTTCCTAATGAAGTTCATCAAGCGGATATCTTGTTTTTACCACACGATACCATTAAAACAGGAAGACGTCAATACACATACAGATACGCTTTAACCGTCATTGACGTTGCGAGAAGACATAAAGAAGCTGAGCCGCTATCAACAAAGACAGCAACTGAAGTTACATCTGCGTTTAAACAAATTTATCAGCGAGGACCTTTACGATGGCCAAAACTACTACAGGTTGATCATGGCAAAGAATTTCTTGGTGCAGTATCATCGTTGATGAACAAGCATAAAGTTAAAATCAAACAAGGACGCACGGAGATTCATCGTGATCAGGCAATCGTTGAACGGTTTAATCGAACACTTGCAAGCGGTTATTCGCGTATCAATATGCAAAGGAAATATCCACAGATACAAGATCTCACGAATGGGTTGCGGGGTTACTGAGTGTGATAGCTGAGCTGAATAAGGAAGTTCCTCGTGCAACTTCTATGAAACCGTCTGATGCGATCATAAAAAATATATACCGATAAAACGTAAATCTATATTTCAGCCAATACTAGGCAATGTTACATTTAGATATTTATACGAACCTGGCGAACTCGAAGGAGGCAGAAAAAGGGCAACTGATCCTATTTGGAGTGTGATCACACACAAATTATCCAGCGTGGTAAGGTCCACGGGTAGACCTGCAATCTACGTATTAGATTCAACTGCTCTTCGGCGTAGATTTGTACGCGAACAATTACAAATAATTCCTGAGGATACGCAATTACCACCCAGTACACTTTTATAAACTTGCACATCCTCGATGTCGATTACACTTTAAACAGGTCAGCATCACATTTTCGCGCGTGTGACCAAGACTACTATAATTCTATCAACGGTAAATTGTCTTGGGTTATTGCTCGAATAATGCCACAACATTATTGCGTTGCAATTTGCGCAATAATTATTTTGTCGTTGTTTTAACATCATAATAATATACATATCTATGTCAAACTCGCGATTATTTTTTTGTCACACTGCTTATAGCTGACTAATGTTTTATTGATATCGACGATGTTAGTGATTTCTTCGGTTATTACGCAATCCATGATAACCCTTTTTAGTTGTGATATTCTTCTAACTCAAGATACTGCGAGATAAACTAAATTTGACCACTCAATACGATCATCGACGATCCAAACTTTAGTATCAGTAATAGTTAATCTCTGCGACGAATTAATCGTTATAGCGTACCATAAAGCCCATGGCGATTTATCCATCTTTAACGCGCTCCCGACAAAATCAACAGCGACAAGGACAATATCATTTAACACAAAATTTTGTATTCCTCCACCAGGAATCTCAACATCAACATTTTGTTGTCAAGTATCTGCTGGGCTTTAACACAACGGTACAGGTATCGTTGGGAAATTTTCCTTGTGTAACGCATACAATTTCATTTGTAGTTCGTCACGAACTACTTTTCTACTGGCAACTATCAAATCAGTAGGTTTCCATAAGGTCCAAAAATCATTCATGGATGTTTCTGGAATTATCTCACGCATTACTTCACTCTGTATTTTATCTGATTGTAGTCGTGTTAATCTTTTAAATTCTTTCAGCGACTCATCAACAGCTCTATGATAAGCAGACATTTCTTCGTAATAATCTGCAAATATTTTCAACCACTAATGTGGAGACTGCCCAACAAAAAGTGGCAGTTGACCATGATCGCCACACGTAATCACAGCAGTATTCGTTAGTAACAGCCAATCAAGAAATATTTGTAATACCTCCATAGGCACCGTGCATATCTCGTCCCATATGATTTTTAGGTATATTTTTTTCACCCATTCGTGATGGGGTCCATGTATCTTCGCCCCATCTAAAGAAACTATGATATGTACACGATTTAACATCTCGTGCTTTATTTCTGTAGCGAGTTTATGCGTTGGTGTCAAAATAAAACCATATCTAAACTCATGAATAAGTTGATCGCGCGTGTTGTTTTACCTGAACCACAACACCCATTAAGATAAACGGTTTTATGTCTAGATACAGGATCATACACAGATGGTGCAGATGACTTTAATACTTGACTATTTCTGTTATATGTTTCCGCGATTTCAACATCGGCAGATTCACATTAACAAAGTATATTTTCTTGTTTTATTCTCCACGTTCCCCATTCATCATTACCGAGATTTAAAGAATCTTTATATTTTTTGTGTAAAAGAAGAATTTATCGTGACTCTAACAGCGTAAAGAGGAAATATTTTTATTATCGATAATAGATTTATAGAAACATAAGCTAGCATCGAAGATCTTAGATGAGTAAACTGCGGTAACTCACCATCAGTATAGCTCACAATGGTACATAGTTTTGTTTCGTCTGATAAATAAGCATTACATCGGTTTATAAATGTGTATATTTTCATCGCATCAGCGATAATGAAATAGAGTTCCGCATCGTCCATGATCAATCTTGTACAAGTTTGTTTATGATCATGTGATCCTCCTTATGTAAACTTACCGATTATTTTTCTGCCGAGATCTTTTGCATCGTGTTTAGCATCAAATACGTCAGGTTCTGGCGACCAAAACTTGTTTTTGCACGCGATATGATATAATAGCTTCCTGTACTTTCAACGACATTAAAACTTCAGAATCAAGCATATACCTTAGCAGAACTATTGGAGCCAACATTTTTTTTTAAAAAATATTTTCCAAACCACGCATAAACAATCGGATGGAGACCTTCTCTAAACTCGAATAATTCTACATGAGCAAATCCTGTTAGGTCAAAATCTGGTAAGGGTCCGTTTATCAAAGCTCTGGTCATGTCATTTGTATGATGTCTAAATCTCTTAAAGTGTTTAGACCACTCTCCATATCCAAGAAAACTTACAGGATAACACGCTATCATATCAACTGAGATAACGTCGTTGTAATTATATTTAGTATTCCACAATCCACCGTGCCCGTATTGCATACAACTTCTCACGACATCTTCAAGAAATTCTGATCGTGTCGGTTTCCTCGAGCTTTTTTTTCTGAGCGAAATGAGCAGCAACCGATAGTACTGTAAAATAATTACTTAGTAGTTGTCTAACTTTGACATCCTCAGAAGTATATTTCAGCGTAAGTTTTTCCACATCTTTATAAAGAGATTCTGTACGATAAATATCACCATGTTAGACCGTACAAACTGATCATAATGATCACATTCAGAACTCTGAAACAACCACACAGAAACAGGGTCACTTTTGCTAATATCACCGATGGCATCGAATACATCATCGTGGTAAAATTTAGTTCTTTCTCGTGGAAATAGAGTTACAGCATTAGTTCATGCATGTGAGTAGTAGAGGAAAATGAGGGTTTTGGCCCTCCACCCCCTCCCACACCTCCTCCCCCATCCCGCCAAAACCCTCATTTTCCTCTACTACTACTATGTAGACAGATATTTTGTAACCAGACAAAACAACAGGTGTTGGAATGCGATAAGCTCTGTCAACAGAAGTGACGAATTTGTTAGAACAGCGTATGTGTGGAATACGATTATTCTAAAGACAGCAAATAGGTTTTACCACAAATTTTTTATCAGATAACAGGATGAAAATTAAACTGTACACTAGAACGTTTCAGTTAACAAGGCGGAAATTAAACTAGCATTAGAATGAAAATGATATTATTTTAGTTATATTATATCTTAAGTTTAGATAAAATTTTATGTTACTCATATTTTTGTGATATTTTTTTCATACTTGCTAACCCTCATTGGTAGAATATCTGTTAACATATTGTCAATAATACGAAATTCACGTAATAAATCATCTATATTATATTTAACTCTTCGTAGGTAAGACCGGATCTGATCAAGTAGTTTCTTGTAAGTTTTAATTGATGTTAAACAACCGTGCTTCTTTATCAAAAGTCTTGGTTCTACTTTTTTACACGCCGCTGTAAGTGAAACACCAATAGCGGATATGATTAACAAAAAAGGATTTAATGATACCCCACTTGAAATTATACCAGAACTGGTCATTAACAAGGGTAGATAAGATATTACTCGAAGGATCTTGTAGTATTTGTAACATTTTTTCACGCACCAAAGTTTTTTATGATAATATTTATAGTATTGTATTAATGCGTCTACATCTTGTTTTGGAATATCTTTTGAAATATGATTGAAATCAACTATACTTCTTTTCATTATAATATTAGTTCACATAGTCCTATGTTTGGTTAATCCATAGTAAGAGCTGGTTGTTCAGCTATAAATTCCAAAACCAGAGAAAAATTGTTAATTTTAAAGTTTTATCAACTGGTTCAAGTACAAATTCTTCTTCAGAATTTTTGTTTATTATTACAGATAATACTCCAGATGAGTCATCATTTGGATGACGAAATAGATATTTGGTAGATATTCTAAACTTTGCACTGCTAAGCACTGACAATCTATACACACCGGTAACTTCTGCAATATATTTGATAGAATTATTTTTTGGTGTCTACCCCGTACAACCAGTATCAACAGTATACACAATATTTTTAATCTGTTTGTGAGGAATTTTAACCATACTCGTTTTCTCAACAATATTAGGAATTCCACTAATAATATCATTGAGTTTTGTGTAAATATCATTGAGTTTTGTGTTAATATTAGCGAGTGTAATGTTAACAATTAATGGATTTCCAAAAAATCATCTTTAAGCGTGTTTATGTTTCTACGAAAATTTAAAAACGTTTTTACGTGACCGGTAAATTCATTTTTGAGCGCTGTTATTTCATTACTCATTGGAACGTCCTGATCATCGACATATTTCTTAGTTACAGCGTCTCCATCTGTAGTTGGATATCCAAGATCTGTAAACTTGCTCTGGTTCATAACAATATTTCCATTAAAAAAATCACCAGCTTTTTTAACAAAATCATTTACTGACCTACCAGAATCTTGTATCTTACATTGATTGTTAAAAGTCATGATATTATCAGCAACCGCATTAGGAACTCGTACAAGTACATTTGGCAGTTTTACATCACTCGTTTTTAATCGTCCTTCTTTGTCCTGGAAAATGACGACTTCATCTGGTTCTACACTGGTAAGATTTAGTAAATTATTGATTTCATTTTTGAGCTGATCAAGAGTTGCATATTTGGATAAGTCACCTTGGTAACCTTTTGTGGATAAATCTCCTGATAGTGTTCCAAATTTTGTATAGTAACTCATTATTTACTGTCTTAGATAAAATTATCAACACTAGTTTAATATTATACAAAATGGCAAAATCGTCGATATTAAACTTTGATACAGAGAAGCTGGTGAAACACAAACATAACAAAGAACTTCCTGATTGTCATTATCTTATTGTTGGGCGAACTGGATCAGGAAAAACAAATTTGCTTATAAACTTGCTTCTTGGTGATAATTTTAACTACGATAGAGTCTATATTTACACAATCAATCCACAGCAAGATAAGTATGAGTTATTAAGCGATTATAATGACAAACTTCGTGATGAACTTAAGGCTGGTGAAGATTTTTTTATAATTAGGCAGCCAGAAGATCTTATTCCAGTTAATCAACTTGATGCAGATGAACATAAGATAGTAGTTTTTGAAGATATTCCGCTAAATAACATGGAGATGAACAAAATAAGATCGTATTTCTCACTGTCATGTAAAAAACAATGTAATTCTGTTTATCTCGCTTAAGGATTTTATAATGTTGACAGATTTATTCGGCGAAATACGGGTTGTTTTATATTATTTCCAGGACTGGACAATGTTGACGTTAGAAATATTGCAAGCGAACAATGCGGTGACGTGACAAAAGATAAGTTTATTGAACTTTAAAGTCATGCTACAAAGAATAAATACAACTTTTTATTGATAAACTTACACATGATCCAATTAAAAATTTTCGCTGTTGTATTGACACTTACTTACAGTAAGGGTTTCAATTTTATAAAATTTATAATAATAATAATGGACAAACGAGCAAGATACAGACAACACATAGAAGATCTAAAAAAAACTTGCTCAATCTCAGACATCGCTTAAGCAAAAAGTACAACAAGCACGACGTGGGCAAGTAACCGCTACAGAAGCAACAGCTACAATTTTCAAGCCGGTTACTGAAGCACTATTAGGTAAACAACCTGAAACTAAACCACTGTCATAAGAAGAAGTTAAACAACTGCAGGAAAAAGGCTTGGTTGGAATTGTTAAAGAACAACAGGAAGCAGCTGCTGCAAAACTTGTTACTAGATCTGATGAAGAAAAAAGAAAACTAATTGAGGCATTTACAGCAAATATAGCTGATCCTGCGGCTAGACAAGCTGAAACAGATCGATTGAAAAAAAATCCGCTGAAACTTGAGCGAAGATTAGCAGAGTTAACAACGCAAGGAATAACAAATATTATAAAAATTTATCAGGAGATATAAAAGATATCAAAGAGGAGCAACAAAGAGTTGGTGAGCTTACTGTAAAGTTTATGGAAGTTGGAGATCAAAGATTTTATTTTACAAAAAGAGCAAATGATGAGATAAAACGTATTGAATATGATGATTTTTTAAATAATGAAAATATAAGGGGTATTGATGATATAAGCAAGTGGACTGATGTAGAATATCAAACATTACTCGATAGATTAGATGTAATATTTAAAGACGGAGCTGCTGCTAAAGATGAATTAAACACGGTTACAGAGATTGATAATATGATTCCACTTTATGAAAGAATGAGAAACGGTGTTATTGCTCTCACGTTTAAAAAACAGCTGAAAATAATAGATTAAAACCTTTTGGTAAAAGGTGGACTTTTAAAGGGAAATTTTTTGCTTTTGATAAAACTCATGTAGAGAAAAGTAGAGAAGTAAAAACAGGAACTGGTGTAAAAATATTTACATCAACTACTGAAATGATAGGTAGATTAATGTTATTAATATCATCAAAGGAAGCTGGGAATGTTAGTGTTGAACTTGATAATGAAATCATTGACATACTTGATCATCTAAGATCGAGTGAATTATTAACATCTGACGAATATGAAACTTTACACCGCGACTTAATCGCGGCGACTTAATTTTGTAAAATGATATAATATTAAAGGAATGCAAACAACATTATTAATAAACTCTAGTGAGTCTGCGATAGATAGCGCAAATTTTTCAGTAAATTATTTTCCACCTATCCAACTAGATCCTACAAAACAATATGAAATTGGATTAATTTCTTGTACTTGCTGGAATGCTATACCTAACATGAAAAATGATGTTAACGATGAAATGTATTTTACTATGATTACAACATCTCCAATATCTACAACAAAAAAAATAAAAATTCGGCAAGGAGCTTATAATATTACTGATCTAAACAAGACAATCAAACAGCTCATCACAAAAGCTGACGGTGTGGCTGATAATTTTGATTTGGCAGCAAATTATAACACATTGCGAACTAGGATAACTTTGAAAAATATAGTAATCAGTCTTGAACCAAGAGAAAGAAGTATTGCACAACTGTTAGGATTTACTGAAGAAACTTACACTGCACTTGATCAGCCTATTACATATGACAGTGAACTGCCAGTAAATATAACAGAAGTAAATACAATATTAGTAAATTGCTCTATTGCTTCTGACTCTTATACATCAAAAGGCAGCAAAGGTCAAACGATTTACAGTTTCTCACCTGAAGTTCCGCCAGGTTCTCTCATGCAAATAACTCCACGAGATATTATCTATTATCCTTTAAACGTTGAAGATCAAATATCAAGTATAATAATGCAGTTGACAGATCAATCAGGAAAACAGTTACATTTTTCATAATGAAGTTGTAACTTATTATTTACATCTACGCAAAAGTAAAAATTATGCAACATCAAATATAATGAAACAAAGGAAAAAAGTTTATCGAAGAAAAATAGTAGGAGGAGTTTTTGGAAATATTTTTTACTAAAGTTATTGAAAATATCCCGGGTATAGCACGTAATGTTGCACCAATTGCTATTGACGCTGGTAAAGCTTTTGCAACTGGGGCTGCATCTGCCGCTGGGACTGCGGTGGGACAAAAAATAGCTAATAAAATAAAAAGTGATCCACCGACTGCATCTGAAATAAAACAAGCTTTCTCAGAAATCGCTCCAACAAAAGAAACTCAAAAAGCTATGATAACAACAACAAAAAAATTATTATCACCAAAGGGTGAGCAGATCATACAAAAATTAATATCTAAAGTAACAGTGCCGCAATAAAATTTTATATAATCTAATAAAATAAAATGTCTGTTAAAAATTATCTCGAGTTAACAGAAACTTATGACATCGACAACGATGTGACAGAATTCGAGTTTGTTGAGTATCTTGATGAAAATTCTAACGAACCAAATAAAGCTGGTATTAGAACCTTTAACACCAGAGACGAAGACGTATTTCTACTGCCACATAAGGCTATGTTAGAAGTTCGTGGTCAGATTATGACAGTAGCCAATCCACCTGCTGCAATTGCAGTTGGAGCAGAAGTAGCTCTTATAAATAACGGCTGGTGTTTATTCAAAAGTGCTAGATATCAACTGGCCAATCAAACTATAGAAGATATTTCAAGTCATCTACAAGTTGCAAGTACAATTTTAAATATTATTTCGTTTTCCGACGATTACTCAAGATCAACTGCAACTAACATGATGTGGTTTAAAGATACTGGACCGGGTATAGCTGAATCAACCGAATTTTTAAAGAGAGGCGCTATAGTACATGGAGCTGATGCTGATGCAAATGCTGTAATTGTGAGAAATTTTCTCATTGCTAATGCAGACGCGCTAGGTATTGCTGCACCAAGTGCAGCTGCTAATGCAGACGCTACAAGAGTTTCTCTTACAGCATCTTTTAATAATCTAAATATAACACCACCAGCTGCAGATGCAAACGGTACTGCGATGTTAAATTTACTTCTTAACACACTTGACGTTAGAAATCCACGCTAAAACGATGGTTTTGCTAGGCGAAGAAAACTTGCAGCAGGATCACGTCAAATTACAATGATGCTTCCACTAAGTATGATTTTCGGCTTTTGTCGCGATCATGATAAAGTATTCCGTGGAGTAAAACATACTCTTATTTTAGATCGAGCAGACCAAAACGATTGCTTGTTTAGATCTGGAGGGGTTGATGTACAGTTTATCATAAACAAACGTGCTTTGTGGATGCCACGTATAACACCGTCGATCACTAAAATGTCAGAACTAAATAGCATGCTTGATAAGCATACAAACAGAATTTATTTTAAGCAGCATAAGATATATCAGACAGCGGTTCCAAATACTACTGACTACACATGGAGGGTCACAACAACATCAAGCGAACAACTGCCGAGAAATATCTTTGTCGTATTTCAACAGCAAGCCCGACGAGGTAACCAACAACAAAATAATGCAATATTTGATCACTCTGATGTCAGACGAATATACGCTAGATTAAATTCAAAGCAATATCCAGAACGAAATCTACGAGCTATCGAGTGCAATTTTGCTGATGACGTTAATAAAAATATTTCTCGACCGTACATGTACCTGCTTGACGCAATACAAAAATATCAAGATGTTGAAGATGGAACTCAAATATCAGCAGAGGAATTTCGTACCCTTTATCCTATATTTCATTTTGATGTTAGTAAACATAACGAGCGAATTGTAGACAGCACAGCGGATATTGAAATTGCCTGGACACTTGGGGCGGTTCCAGTAGCGCCGTTGTACGTATACGCATTAGTGATTAGAGATAGATTTATCACAGTAGATTCTATTGGAGGTAAAATGACAGTTCAAGTTTAATCTACAGTTGTTATATAAAATGGCAAAATATATTGTAAAAGAAGTATATTTAACCGATGGCCAAGTTAAAACATTAGTAGCTGCTATTGCAAAGCGAGAACAGGTATCATTAAAAATCATTCCTAATATTTCTGATGGTGTTTTAACAAAATTAATGCTAACAAAAAATCAAGTAAAAAAGTATGATCGTAAAAAAACCTTTTGTTTTAAATTTGAGTGCTGCACAAATGACAGCGCTGGAAAAAGACATTGTCGTTAAAGGTGGTTTTCTTGGTCCAGCATTATCAGTATTAACTAGTACAATAATACCAAAAATTTTACCAGTCTTAGGCACATTAGGACTAGCAGCAGCGTCTGGAGCAATATCTGGCGCAACGAAGAAAGCAGTCGAAGTTAATGGTATCATTCGTGGAAGTGGAATAAAAAAATTGTAAATTTTATGTAAATGATATAATATAATGCCACAAAAGAAAAAGAAATCGCCAACAACAAAATAAAGAAAACAACAAAAACAAAATCGCCAACACCAAAATGCAAATGCATATGCAATCAGAATTCAGCGAGTCGTTTCATCAAGTCCATTATTATAATATATTTTTATCTAAATTATTGTTATAAGATGACTGATGAGATAAAATATCACCAAAAAGTTAATATATTAAATTACAACGAACTAGCCGAAGCGGTAAGAAAATGTTTGTTGGGTTATAGTGTTGACGTTATTGTAATGCAAGGTGATTCTCATAAAATATTGCTAACAGAAGCAGAAAACAAATAAAATTAATGAAAATGCAGTAACGACGCTAAAATTTAATCACGATGATATCATAGCATTTGCTCAGCATTGCTTGACTAAAACCGAGCTCTCAAATATCATATCTAAAACCAATCCTAGCATCGTATTCTCTTGAAAAAGCTGATTTCAGTACTCCATCAGCTACAAATTTTACTGCTCTGGAATTTATCTTATAATGCTTTGCCCCAGCTGTAATCGATTTGAATTCGATCTCCTCATCCGTTTCAAGGTTTTTTGAAATAACAGGTTTTGCTGGACATCTAAAATTAATACCACCACCTCGTCCTTTTCTTACCTTTTCCTGCTGGGTCACTAGCTCCAGATTTCTCAATCGATTATCAGTTTTTACGTTATTAATATGATTAATAACCAGATCATTGGGTATAGATCCATTGAACACCTCGTAAACAAACCTATGACCAAGATAACGAACTTGATTTGTTGATGTTCCTCTAACAGTTACCCTGATATATCCCATATTGCTAATAGTACTAAGAACTTTTTTAGTTTTTCTGTTTCTAATAATACCACGATCGTTAGCCTCGTATAAATCAAAGACCGGATGCGGCTGAAACTCATCTTCTAAGGATAAGTTTTCAATGTTATCATCAGTGACTTTATCGTTCACATGATATACACGCTGTCCCTCTGGAATATCATCGCAAAACAACGTGTAAATAAAATCTTTTCTAAACAATGCAATCCTCTCGGCATTATCTCCCTTTACACTAATCGTATAACCCGCTGACGTTAATTTGCCAACAGATATTCTAGTTTTAATGTTAATAACTGAACCTAATGTATTTCCAGCGTATAATTTATACTTTGGGTGAACATGATAAATCTCTTGCTCACGTGCGCTTTTCAGATTTACTGTAATTATATTATAGGCGATTTTTTTATCTTTAATTGATTTTTAGCGCATGCGCAGTGTGAGGTAAAGTTATACTTTGGGTGAATTTAATATGCTTCTTGCTCACATGTGTTTGTTAAATTTGCTGTCATTATATTATAGGAGATTTTTTTATCTTTAATTGATTTTTAGCGCATGCGCAGTGTGAGAAAATTATCAATTAGATATTACATTATAGTATAATAATGTTAAAATTGCGTGATATACCTAAGAGAAGCCTTATGGGAGAACCTGATAAAATAGCGACTGCTTTTGCAGGTTTTGATAATAGTTATCAGTTTGATAATCAAATTGTTTTAGTAAATTTTAATGCAGCAAATCTTTACCACCTACTACAGACAACTGTAAAACGTGAGCTCGAAAAACACAAAAGTATTAGATTATTTGTGCAATATCATGTTATATTTTCAAAGTTAGTTATAACGGAAGAATTAACTAACAAGGAAATTGCAGAACCTTATATGAACGCAAAATCAAGACGTGTTTTGCTTGGGACTGATCTGTTATCACTATCTGATGAAATACACCAAGAAATCTGGAAAAAAATAGAGGAATTCACTCAATTAGGTTCGGGTTGGAAGTTTGAAATGATCAAAGAAATATTGTTTCACACGATGAAATATAACGCATTACGAGGTAGTTCATACATCGACCTCCCACCAAAAATAAAAAGTAAAAGATGTTGTATAAACATCAAAAACGTAGATAACAAATGTTTCCAATGGGTTGTTCTTTCCGCACTATTTCCAGCAGAAAAACACGCTGATCGCGTTAAAAAAATATATCAGTCACGTGTCTAGATTAAATTTTAAAGATATTAACTTTCCTGTGGCAGAAAATCAAATACCAAAATTTGAAAAGCAAAATAATGTTTCAATTAACGTTTTCGGACTAGATGAAAAAGAGGATGTATACCCGAGATATATTTCAGAAAAAGCTTCACAATCGACTATAAATTTACTGTACTACAAAAATCATTACGTTTGGATTAAAAACTTTAACGGACTAGTTGGTAAACAGTACAATAAAAATAGGAACAAAAAGTTCTTTTGTTACCGCTGCTTGCATGGTTGTGCTAACAATGAAACATTACAAAGCATTTGCAGTACTGTAATGATGTGCAAAAAATAACAATGCCATCTAAAAAAGATAGTATGTTACAGTTTGTCCATCATAATCACAAACTAAAAATTCCTTTCGTTATATACGCTGATTTTGAGTGTTTACTTCAACCTGTACTTGGCGTAGAAAATAATCCTAATCAATCGAGTACAAGAAAAGTTCAAAATCATGTTCCGTGTGGAGTAGCGTATAAGGTAGTTTATTGTACTGATTCTAGATTATCTAAACCAATTAAATTATTTCGTGGTAAAAATCCAACTATCTACCTTCTCAAGCAGTTGATTAATGAAGTTGATAATATTACTTATCGTTTGAAAAAAGTAACGCCAATGTTAAAATTAACATCTCAACAAGAATCCGATCATGAGGAAGCAGAAATTTGTCATATTTGTGAAAAAGCTTTTGATACTGACAAAAAAGTACATGACCATTGTCATTTGACTGGACAGTATCGTGGAGCGGCTCATAATCAGTGTAATTTAAAATTTCATGCTCCAGAATTTATTCCAGTTATTCTTCACAATTTTCGAGGATATGATAGCCATATTATAGTAGAAGCTTTTGGTCATCCTGATATAAAATCTCGTCTAAAATTCGATAACGTCATCAAATGCATCCCAAATAATTTTGAAAAGTACATGTCAGTTACGCTAGGTAAATTGCGTTTTATTAACAGCCTGCAGTTTATGGCAGCCTCGTTAGATGAGCTAGTAAAAGGTTGTAGTAAATTTGATAACCTAAGAGACTGTTTTGGAGATAAATTTAATCTACTAGCTAAAAAAGGAGTTTTTCCATACGAATACCTCGACGACTGGAGTAAATTTGATGAAACATCTTTACCTGGCAAAGACAAATTTTACTCACAACTTAAAAACAAAAATATAACCGATGACGAGTACAGGTATGCACAAGATATCTGGAAAGAGTTTGATTGTGAGACTTTTGGTAATTATCATGATTTGTATTTGAAAACTGATGTGTTATTACTAGCAGATGTTTTTGAAAGTTTTCGTGAAGTGAGTTATAATAATTATGGACTAGATCCTTGCTGGTATTCTTCTGCCCCTGGGTTGTCATGGGATGCTTTGCTAAAGTTTAGTAAGGTAAGGTTAGAATTACTGACAGACGTGGATATGTTCAATTTTATTGAAAAAGGTATCCGAGGCTGTATTAGCGTGATAACGAAGAAATATGCTGAAGCAAACAACAAATTTTTGAAAGAGTATAATCCTGACCTTCCTTCGAAGTACATAATTTATCTAGATTGTAATAATCTTTACGGTGGTTCGATGGCAGAACCAATGCCTCTTGGTGGATTTCATTGGATCACGGCTGATCGATTTCTATCGGAGATAGAAAAAAAGATACCCGAAGATGTTTCCTATTTCGTTGAAGTTGATCTTGATTATCCAAATTCGCTACACAAATTACATAACGATTACCCTTTCTGTGCGGAATCGATGGTCATAGATTATAGTTTGTTATCAAAAGAACAACAAGCGTTAGCATCACC
>JAEAOA010000551.1:0-47500 GCA_016746295.1 Potamilus streckersoni | reverse complement strand
TTTTCATCCGGCTTATTCGTATTCGCAAATACCAGTGAATTATTTGCTGGTAATCCACCGAATGGTTTCGACCTGATATTTGGCCAGCTATTATAAACGCGCAGTTGAGCCAATGCAATTTCTTTTACTATAATTGTAGTTGAAAAGTTATGCTAAATTCAGGATTGGTCGAAGTTACCGATATCATAGTAGTTTTTATGGCGTCGTATAAGTGACGATCTGTTGCAATAGTTCTCTTGACTCAGACGTTATTGTTATAGTTATTATTTAATTATCCATCTTTGTCGCTATATAATGTGTTGTGTTCCATTATGAATGCTTCATCGTAGGTTTTAATTATCGTTACGAACTCCTCATCAGATATTTTACCATCACTCAGGTACAAGGAAAGATGCGAGCATAATTTAGTATAGACAGCTGTTGCTGTGTGTATTTTCATTATGTATTCGCGTATTTTATCGCTCGCGCATGTAGATATTTTCTTAGCGATAATACTGAGAATATCTGCATATGTTGTTGTCGTAGAAACAACAATCGTTAAAACCGCAGAGGCAGTCGTTAGTTGATAATAATAATCCGGTCATAGCAACATCAGCAGAAACCGAGTAAACTACTATGTCACTAACAACCATGCGTCTGCGATTTTTTTTTACTTTCAACGTATAATCGTCAATGATAATTTTAGTTCAGTCTGACACGTACACGCCTGATTATATATGTGACGTTGAACGTCAATGAGTAGCTCTGTCGTCGGATACATTATACGTTTATCTAGGTAATTAATTGAGGAGTTTCAGCTACAAATTCTATATACCACCAATAAGACGATGTGCCTATTTTTTATTCTCCGCTATCAACATAAACGTTTCTTCAGAATCTTTGGTTAACACTATAGACACAATTCCAGAAAAACTATCGGTTGAATGACGCCATGGAAATGTAGTAAATATACTGAATTTTTCACCACTAAACACAGATAATCTATACACACCAGTGACTTCAGCGGTGTGCTTAAGAGTGTTGTTCTCCGGTGTCCATATTTCTTTGCCAAATGTTACTGTGTAAACGATATTGTTAGCTCGTCCTTGTGTAATTTTAATGAGATTAGTTTTTTTTAACAATATCTGGACTGCCACACATAATATCGCTGAGTCTTGAGTTAATGTCAGCGAGATTAATAATAACATTTGGTAGAGTTTCCAAAAAAATCATTATTAGTTCTGTTTATGTTTCTACGAAAATTTAGAAACGTTTGTATGTGATTGGAAAACTCAGTTTCAAATGCGGCAACTCCATCATTGATTGTCGTTAACGATGTCGTCCTTATCGTCGACGCATTTTTTCGTAGCAGGTTCAAAATCAGATTCTGGTGCTCTAAGATTAATAATATCATTTTTGTTCATATTGAGAAATGTACGTATTACACCACCGTTGGATAGTACGTACTTTGATTCTTGATTGTCCACGTATTTTTTTTATTTGTTGCGTCCTTATCTGCTGTTGAGTTTCCGAGATAGGTAATTTTTTTCCCTGACATTATTATATCACCAGTAAATACATCGCCGGTTTTCTTAACGTAGTCGTTAACCGACTTACCGGAAACCTGTATTTTACCTTGATCAGCAAAAGTAACGATATTATTAGTAACCGCGGTGGGAATTCGTAAAAGCACATCTGGTACTTGTATGTTACTCGATTTTAATCGTCCTTGTTTACCGTGAAAAACAACAACTTCATTTTGATCCACACTCATGATATTTAATAAATCATCGATTTCATTTCTAAGTTGATGAAGAGTTGCGTGTTTAGATAAGTCGACACTTTTATCTCTCCTTGTCCGAGATCATCCATAAATATCAACCATTATGTTTACTAGTATCTGTTCAAATGTGACATTGTGGTATATTCATGCACGACTTTATGAATTGGTTTTGTTGATTTTGATATAGCATCAAGTATATTAAGTACTTCTCGACCACATATTGGGGGATCCGATATTGTTTGTGTTGGTATCGTTCAATACCAGATCGAAGCAATTTTATTGCTGACATAATGAAGAAATTCCTTTGGTGGCGCCAACCCATACGAATCTAAATAGACAATTCCACGTGGATCAATTGCATATCCCACCCAATGCGTGCCAGGTGCAGAGTTTTTATCGAGAAAAATAATACCGGTTTCCGCATTGTTGGCTTGTTTTGGTAATTGATCGCGCATAAAAACTCCTCTGAAGTTTTTTATATTTAGTTGCTTAGCTGCATCAAGTAATTCAACTATCATCGAACTTTTCCTAGTCTTATACCGCGTCCGTATCACGAGGATGGGATTCCTGGAAGTCTTAGAACTTTTCCCTTTTTTGATTTCCTGTCTGGTTGCTTTCTTTAATGCCATTCCAGCAGCGGTTCCAACAGCGCCTAACGTAGCTGCTTTTAAGACAGCTGGGGCCTCAGCGGCTATTAATGTTGGTATAGCTTCAAGAAGTGGAATATACCACCCGATTTACCGATGTCTTTAATAACCTCTACAGAAAGATCAAGTCCTAACCCTGTCTTTGATCGCTTGGCTTTATTAAAGTGATTATACTGACGATCGGTCAACGATAAATTCTTTGGACCACCTTCGATTTTTTCTTTTTTAAATGATATTTTTATCCCACGATCATTTTTTGATGATGATTGTAGATTTTTAATCTGACAAGGATTCTGACACACTAACGTGATCATATGACATTATTAATATTACGAGTGATCTAATTACACATTTATTTATATATTGTCTACTGGGGCATCAACGACTCTCATTCGTCCACCAACACCTTCGAGTAACATTGATTTATCGCTGAGTATAACTGCGATTGTTCTATAATTAGAAATAGTTCCAACATCTCTATTAACACGAGCTCGAAAATGTATATCTACAACAGATTGTCTGGTTAAATCTAAATGTTCCAGTGAAAAGTTATAAATCGGATACAGCGTTGTAAAATCTAGCTGCGATATTTGTAAACCAGTATCAACGTTTTGATCACAGCCCATGAATGTCATTAATCGATGAAACGCACGTGCTACATGATTTTGATTGAAATCTAACAAAATATCCTCGGATGGTTCTTGATGTCCATTTATCCTTAATGAAACCTCAGAATCACCGAAATTATCAAATACCATAATACTTTCATATTGATCGTTTATTCGTTCACTATTTTGAAGTGAAATAAACATGTGTCTCGGTGCAGAAACACCTTGCTGAAAAGCTATTTGCCATGTGAATAAACCATTAATTACACTTTCAAAAGCATCTATGTCTTTACATTTTCGCACTAGTACAACTGTATGTTTAGCTCCGAAAATCACTTTCCTAAAATTTCTACAGAATCCAAAAATGTGTGACGACGATGGAATTGCACATGAAAATGTTCTCCTATCACCTTTTACCATTGATTTACGGACTGCAAATCATAAGTTAAAATTTTCATTCATCGATAATACTGCAGGGGTATCAGCAGCTCCTCTTGCATCTCTCATATTACCAATAGTCACGTTTCTACTTTCTGGAAAATCAGTTATATCCTTTGCAAACACCATTGATGGGTCAGCTGATCTCGAATAATTGTCACTGTATCTTGCAAGCCCATGTATTGTTGTTGCAACAGCAACGTCTTTCTGAATTGATTCTATATTTTTTCCGTCGATCATGTACGCTATCAAACAACGCCATAATACCATTATTAACAAAACCAACTCCAACATCGGCTGCAGGATTAACGTTATTTAAAATTTTACCTTCGATTTCAATAAATGCTTCAGCGGGTAAGAAATATTTACTTGTATCCTGAACCTGTAGTTAAATTCGTCCACGCTGATCTGGTATTAGTGCGTCATAAGAATAATACTGATAATCGCGCACAGACTCATCTCTGAGAACTGGTGCGTCCATGTCAAATGCGGGGTCAGAAATACGCTTCAACATCTTTATTATTATCATCTTCGTCTAACACGAAGACCACTTCCTGCTATCAGACTAGCGGTGATATTTTTTCTTTTTCCGACATTGTGTCATCAACTAATTCCGCTAGTTTTTGATTGGCGGCTTGATTTATTATTTTACTTACACTTGCGGGCATCACTTCAGTACTAGGCAATTTCACTGGTTGAGGTCGGACGGGATGTGGTCTGCGTATTAATCGTGTTAGTCTATCTTTGATTGCTGAGAATGCTTTGCTAGCAAGATTATCAATAGCGTCTATACCTTTTTCACGAACAACGTCAATAGCTTTCATTCCTAGCTGCTTTGCAATCGGTTTTGCTTTTGGGGCTATTCTTCTAAATAGACCCTGAACAACATCGCCTAGTCCATCTCCGTAGATTGTTTTGTATATCGGTAATCGAGAGTTTATTACCCTGACCATGGTAGGTCCACGTTGAACACCATGCACGATCATTTTATTATTAACTGATTTATCACTAATTATATCTAATCACGGTGACTTAGTCACTATAGTAGTCATCGGCGATTTCATTAATGAGGTACCGATATACATCAATGTCCATAATGCCGTCACTAAATAATCATTTGCAAATAGCAGCTGGTTCATTAATAATTTCTGATGAATTATTAACAGCTAGTTTTCCTCCGTTGAGAATTTCTATTCGATCAATATCAGCGAGAACATTATTGGGACAAGTAATAAGGCCGCTCCCTAGGCCACTTCCAGTTGCACCAGGAGGGTCTTGAAATACTTCTTCTTCCTCTTCTTTTGGTTATAGTGATGATGGTAATTTGACTTGTGGTGATGGTGTTAATTCTGAATAATCTCGAAATGATTGCTCAAATGATTTTGGTTCCTTTTGTCGTTTTTCTCATCGTTGTTCTCGTTGTAATTGTAGCTTTTGTTGTTATAGTAGTAGTGGTTGTAGTCGTGGTAGTCGTCTCTCTGCTGATGGTAATTTAAGTTCTGGTGATGATGGTTGTGATTGCAATAGTTTTATTGTTTCTTGTCGTACTTGTTCTCGTATTTCAACCTCTTCTATATGTTTATTTATAATTTGATCAAATTTGTTAAAATTTCTAATTTTTCCATTGGATCTGATTTCTGGAATACCAGTAGAGATGCGATATATACATCCCTGATCCAATTGGAAGAGCTTAGAGATTTAACATGTTCTGGTTTTACATATCTTTTTTTCTTTCATAATATCAAAACGCAGCAATATCAAATAATTGATTTGGGTCCCTGATAGAAGCAATACCTTCAGGTGTAAATTTATCTCTTATCTTAGTTCTGGTTATTGATGGTTGTGGAGGTTGAACGAGTGGTGGTTGTGGTGCTTGTGGTAGTGGTTGAGCTGCTTGAATACGAGCAATATCGGCAGGCAATTTTGCAAGAGTTTGTGTTGCTTCGGTTGCTGTAACAATTTTCTTCGTTGGTTCGACAATCGGTTTAAATAATTGTTTAGTAGCATCCTCAAATTCAGCTAGAGATTTCTTACGCGAATGTAGTTGTTCCTTAACAGAATCACGAACAGGTAGATATTTTTAATTGCCTCTAGTCGCTCTCGAGCTAATTTAGCTGAGTGTGGTTCTCCAATACTCATTATTGATAATATTTATACTTGCTGTTTAATTTATAGCAGCAGAGTGACCACAAGCAAAATAAAATGGTCAATTAGAGAAGTTTTCATTACTAAAGCAAAAACATTTTTTCAGCCTTCGTAGAAACACTTAATTTTCAAAAATGAGGTAAAGTTATCTGCTCCCTTGTCATCTAAGTTATTTAACAAAGAGATGAGCAGCAGAGAGGCTGTGTACTCAATAGTCGAGTTCATCGTTTGTGTCTGTTGATGAGAACAAACGGTTAAGAAGAGCCGTTTGTTTCTCATAATTAGGACAAAAGGTCCGCCTGACACAACCTTGTAGGGTTCAGCCTCTCTGCTGCTAAAACATTTTAAAAATAATAAGTAAATAAATAAATAAAAATTCAAAACTAAACAAATAATTAAATTACCACCAAATTCAAATATTAAAAATAAAAATTAAGAACAACAGCAAAACACAAAGCTAGTGAGGAAAAATGGGTGAAACGACCACAAAGACTACATCAACAAAAAACTAAGTGAAGAAAAGGGATGAAATTAACACAGAGACTACACCAAGACATCATTATGGGAATCACGAACCAAATGAGAAATGAAACAAGAGGACAACCCTATATGCCAAGGATCAATGATCAATAAAACCACAACAAAAAATATGTTGAAAAACACAAAGGAAGGAACAGTTAAGGAAACTCAACTTACAAACACCCCCGTTAGGTAGATGAGAAGCTCTACCCACTACTGCTGGATTATAAGGTAGCACTCAAAGAAAAGAACAGTCCAGGAAGCTCAAACTGCCGCTCCACAAAACCTTTCCTTAAGTAGATGGGAAGCTCTACCTACTACTTTAGGATTATAAGGTAACACTCAAAAGAAGGAACAGTCCAGGAAGCTCAAACTGCCGCTCCACAAAACCTTTCCTTAAGTAGATGGGAAGCTCTACCCACTACTTTAGGATTATAAGGTAACACTCAAAGAAAGGAACAGTCCAGGAAGCTCAAACTGCCGCTCCACAAAACTTTTCCTTAAGTAGATGGGAAGCTCTACCCACTACTTTAGGATTATAAGGTAACACTCAAAGGAAGGAACAGTCCAGGAAGCTCAACATGCCGCTCCACAAAACCTCCCCTTAAGTAGATGGGAAGCTCTACCCACTACTTTAGGATTATAAGGTAACACTGAAAGGAAGGAACAGTTTAGGAAGCTCAAACTGCCGCTCCACAAAACCTCCCCTTAAGTAGATGGGCAACTCTACCCAATACAAAACAAATCTCCACAAAAACATCAAAGTAAGGAACAGTCCAGGAAGCACTACCTGCTGCTCCATAAATCCAGCTTCTTCTCACCTTGCACCAATGCCAAACCTGGGACAAGGGCCCATCCCGAGGCTATAATAAGTCGCGAAGCACTCAGTACATAGCAGACTTTAATCCATGAAAAAATCTAGCAAACAATCATCATAAATATTATTAATTTTTTAATTAATTTTTTTTATTTTCACATGTGGTTATTTACAATAAAAATATTTTTTTAAAAAAATAAATATCTATTTATCCATAAAAGTTTGTGTGTGTGTATGATCTCTCTCTCTCTCTCTCTCTCTCTCTCTCTCTCTCTCTCTCTCTCTCTCTCTCTCTCTCTCTCTCTCTCTCTCTCTTGACTCAGACATTATTGACACCAAATTTTTATCCAAAGTGTGGATGCGCAACTGAGATGTACTTTTAGTTCGCAATTTTACAAACTTTTTGAACTGACACTCAGCGAAAAGACGAACCGGATACGACTTACGACTCCAACCTTTCCCGTTACTCTATCCAGTGTATTTTGAGAGCTATTTTAGGCCAGTACAGCATGATACACAACTCACTTGGCTAGGATAGTTAAGGAAAACTACTTCAATTAAGTCTGTTTATCTATATGTAAAGAATAAAGTACTGGGTCATGAATTAGGTTTACTGTTTGTTATTAGCAGATCGAATTTTAAGCACATACCCGTGTGTGGCGTTTAAGTACTGGTCAAGGCCACAGCTGTTATCGGTTACTCCACAACGCCTACTTTGTTTTACACGCTGGACAATTCTCGACAAAATGCGGTTCGTACAGTTTGAGCAAAATGGTGAAAGATTTCTTGGTGTGGAACTCAGATATGGCGGTGACATTGTCAATCTAAATCAGGCCAACTCATCCATACCTCGCGACATGAGGAGTTTCATTGAAGGTGGACATCAGATGCTTTTGGCTGCAAAGAGGTTAGACGTACACCAAAATTGACACGGTTGCAATATTTTTCAAATCTATCTGAGTAGTTTAGATGCTGGCAGTAAATTTGGTTTTATATCAAATGAAAGATGTCTTAAACTGAACTTTGCATTTTCCTGGATACTTTGCAAGCGTATCGTTGTAGAAGGACGTCATAAGGGAAATAACCCTGTTTATATTAATGAACTTTGCTTGTCCGCTCCTAATATGCAATATATTGCAATATTTGTTTTAATTGCTTTCTTTGAGAAAGTGTTAACGAGATCCTGATTATAAAGCTATAATATTGAAAGCATACAAAATTATGACCGGCTGATATGCAATGTAACACTGTTTAGTTTCTTTTAGTTCTACAATGTAAGACCCAGCCTAGATAAATATCAGGGTCTAGGTCTTTTATTATTGGACCAGTTTTTGTTTGTTTTTTGTTGTCAGTTGTAAATTTTACCATTTGATTACCATAGCATTAAGAATTGGCATGATTTAAATGTTATCATTGTTAATTTAATATATACAAATGAGAGGGCACATTGCCATCAAGCACCCCAGTTTTAGGATTCTTTTGAGTTTTTCCTGTTCTCTTGTTAAGTTTACCATATAGCAATGAAAGCTAAAGCATTTTTGATGACCTTGGCAATATGAAATAAATGTGTCAAACTTTCACATCCACACAGCTGATACTTTCTGTGGCAATGGACAAAGATAAAGATTATAATGAGATTATGTGTACCAGACAAAAAATAAATGTTAACATAACTTTCTCTCCAGATTTTTTTCTTCCTTTATATTTCTTTTTTTGCTTTCTGTCATTATGTTAAAAAAGTGTATAAAAGGCATGTAAACATTATTACTTAAATGTTTATTTTATTAAAATAATTTTTTTGCTTTTTATTTTTTTAAATTAATTTTTATGCTGAACAAACATTGTCACAAGACATTACAGTGTTTTGTACTATCAGGTTCAGCAACAATCAGAGCATTTTTTTTAATTGGAAGCATCATGCAAAGACTTTAAAGCAATGGGTTAATTTGTGGTGCTTTCCAAAACAGGAGACGAGATGTTCTGGCAGATTTAAGTGTTGATGAGATGCTTTTCAGAAAAGGGTAAAATATTAAGTTCTGGAAGATATAGGTGGGTAAACAGATTGATAGGGAGCTTTTTCGAAAGAGTACATGATGTTCTGGCAGATTTAAGTGGATAAATTATGTGGCTACAAGCACATGTTTTGTTTTTTTTGAAGTTTTGGTTAAAGTTTTTAGCAATGCTTTAATTATGGGTTACTCTGGTCTTCATTTATTATTTTAATATTTATCTATTTACGTTCAGTGCTGTGGAAAGAGGACAACATATTGTCAAGAATGAATCAGTGAAACTTCTAGCACCAATAACAAGTTGTGACAAGGTGTTGTGCATTGGGATGAATTACAGAGATCACTGTGAAGAGCAGGGGGCACCTGTCCCTAAAGAACCACTAATATTTAACAAGTTTCCCAGTTGCATTATTGGACCACTTGATGATTTGCATTATCCTAAGGAAACAGAGGTAAAAGTCCAATCACTAGCTGCACATAGTTTTCTTTTAAGGCTGGAATTTCATTTTTAAACATGGTCAAAGACATTAATGATTAACTTTGAAAGACTGATTATTTCCATGCTTTATACCCACCAGTCTGCCCATCCTGCTGTTTTTTGAAACCACTGAGCTACCTACCCAATAATAGTAATCTTTCAGAAATAATAACCAAGTTTATGATGGATATGGTTCTTAAATTGTTCCATTGGGGGTCAGGGGTTTACAGGATATATGTATGACAATAAACCAGACTGGTATTGCACTTACATTCTTCCATTGGGTTGTTTGGGATTTACAGGTTATATGAATAACCATGTACCAGACTGGTATTACATTTTGATTATTCCTTTGGGGGTTTGTATTTACATGTTATATGTTTCTGGCAAAAATTCAGGAGTCACTCACTTTAAAAAAGATAGGAAAATAAAATGCACATTATCATTTTTTTATTAATATCAGGATTGAATTCTCTGTCAGTAGATAAAATATTAAGTTGAAATTAAACATTATGTAGTTAAAGTTATGTATATATGTACTCCAGCAACAATACTAAAAACAGAAAACAATAAACCACAATATTAATATTGTAATAATTAGTTTTTTTCCCAAGAATGAACACTGGGAATGCTGAGTAGTTTTTCTACATGTAAACAACATCTCCATTAAAAGAAATTTACTATGTACATGAGAGAAGACTTGGCATTACACTACCATATGAATAAATATGAATTACCATCATTAAATTAAGCAGAAGGAGTGGAAGGAGCATATGTGAAAAATAAAACTAATTCAGAATAAGTATGTTAATTAGTGAAAAGTGCTAAATGCCTTACGAGTTGAACATTATGAGAAAACATGGTATATTAAGTGAGCTCCGTAGAAACTATGGTTGTTGGCGCATGTACCTAAATACAAGTATCTTGAGATTGCAAATTTGAATTGTTGACAAGATGAATTTGAACACACATAGTCAAATATCATGAAGCAAATGAAACATTCACCTTTTGTTATATTGATGGGGATTCTTTTTCATTTTTGTTGGTTTGTTTTCATCAGGA
Organism: Potamilus streckersoni; assembly: GCA_016746295.1. Classification (NCBI taxonomy): domain Eukaryota; kingdom Metazoa; phylum Mollusca; class Bivalvia; order Unionida; family Unionidae; genus Potamilus; species Potamilus streckersoni. Next base: position 37,015 of record JAEAOA010000551.1, on the reverse strand, counting down.
GTCCGTTAACCATAAACTTAACACAGATTTTGACAATTCATTTTTGTGAGTCAGCATACTTATCTGTATTCATTTAAAAAGTTTCTGCTAACACTGTTGAAATATAAGTGATTTGACAAAGGGATTTTGCAGGGAGAAATGATGCATCCTCAGAGAATTTGACCTTGAAGCTTCACTCTCTGAAAGCCCTGTTGATAAATATGGACATCTCTAAATCATGCTTAATTTGATAAATGGCTTTGTTCCCAACATTTTTATTGAAGTTATTTCCTTTTTTTTCTAATAGCTTAACATATCTTGTTAGTGATATTAGGTATGTAGATTTTGAATGGTCATCACCTTATGATATACCTATCAAGAAATGTCTCTAGTCTTGTAATTTCTGTTGCAGTTATAGCCTTCTATGTCTTGTAGTTTATAGCATTGTGTGGCGGTCTTATTAGTGCACCAAGCCTCATAGTTTTTCATGGAAAGTTGGTAAATATTATGCCTGAAGAGGCACATATTGATAAATCACTTTGCTCCCACAATTTCTGTTGGAATTGTTGTTCTTGCAACATTAGTTTGCAACAATTTGTCCAATTCTGCTCTAAATAACTCAAAAAATAATGCTATCATTCCCTGTTAGAACTTCTCACAATGATCCACTAAAAACAGTATAAATGCTATGATATCAAATTTCCTGGTTATTCTGAAGGTGAAATCTTCATTGATGTAAAGCTTAGCAACTACACAATACATGTAACTGTAAAAAGAAAAAATTTATGGGTCTGCTGCTCCTATGCATTGAAGAACTTGTGTTGTTTAACAGTGATTGTAATGAGTGATTGTTGTTAAACTAAGCCAGACTTTGCATATCACATGACAATATCAAAGCAATCAAGATCTCATTACTGTGATTCTGTGTGTGTGTGTGTCTGTGTGTGTGTGTGTCTGTGTGTGTGTGTGTGTGTGTGTGTCTGGTTGTGTGTGTGTGTAATGGTTATCATCAAAAGATATGTCTGTTAATATGTTGGTCAAATTCTCAGAAGATGCATCATTTCTCCCTGCGAAATCCCTTTGTCAAATCACTGATATTTCATAATATGAAAAACTACTATTTAGGTACATGTGACTTCTACAGGTAACAACAGTGTTAGCAGATTAGACTGGTCAATCATTGACTTGTACTATTTTCTATTTTCACAAGAGGTATCAATTATTTTTTTTTTCACTTCAGACCCATACCCATCATAGGGTGGGGTTTGAGAGAGGCACTTTTTTGTGTATTAGGCATTTTGTTCACCATTCCACAAGTTTATTTCAAGACTAAATCAGTCTTGGGTTGCATTTGCTGAAAAAAAAAATTCTATTCTTTGTGGATAAGGATATAGTATCTACCTGTATACAGCCTGTTTGTGTCCCATTTTATTCATATATAATAACCTCCCCTTAAATTCACTTAGATTCACTTAAAGTAGTTAAAATACAGACAAAAACTAATCAGTCATCAAAATCATTATGCATAATGAACATAAGTTTTTACATATTGGTAACAAAGATAGTCTTGATTACAAATCCAAAATATGTTGGATAATAAAACTGGAGAAATATTCAAGGAAACTAAAGAGTGAGCAAGCTAGTTTTTACTAATACTTAAGGTTCATAATCTCCTTAATAATTATTTTAATTGATTTTAATTAATTTAATTGATATTTGATCTTAACAGGTCAAAAAAAGTTAATAAACTGTTGACATACTTTTAATAGAAATAAAGTTGTCATGCAGTATTTACAGATTTGAACATCAACAAAGTTAGAGTTGTCTCCCATCAGTACTAAAGAATATGTAACCATTGCAAGTAAATGCAGATGAAATTATGCTTCCCAGCACAAACTGCATACATAAACCATAAGCACTAAACTGATAGATTTTAAATGTCTGAATCCTCCTCATTAATAGCACATTGCCATAAAAGTGTGTACAACTCAATGGTATTTATACTATAGATATGCAGCAGTTGCACTGTCCAAGAACAACACTACATCTGGATCTTTTTTTTAAAAAAATTGTGCTGAAATGAGAAAAGATAAAAGTGAATACTTTTTATTCAAATTTGTAAGTTATATTGGAAAACAATCTACAGATTTACCAATGGCATTAACTTGTCAGCTATATGTGATTTAGAAAAATTGATATCAGCACTATTCATGTCTTGTAATCAACGAGAGAAAAATATTTCTTTTATTAGCTTGTGTTAGTATGTGAAAGACCATTAGGTTCTCAACAAGTGTCAAATGAATCAAACATGGTCATAGAGTAAGCATTTACTTGATGTCTTGAACTGGCATTTATTCCTTTCAGCAATGCCATTAGTAGGCATTTACAGTCATTTTCATGGATCTGTATTTTGTTTTATAGTGGTGTAATAATGATAGTGATAAGTATTAATAAGTATTAATAATATTATTATTGTTGTTATTAGTATTAATAGTAATATTACATATTTTTTAAATAATAATAATAATAATAATAATAATAAATAATAATAATAACATTGCTTATGTGTAATACAGGTCACTGGCCAATGATATGTATCAATGCATCATGCAGTACAAAAAGATGTTTTAGTTTGTAACAAAAAAAATTGTATCTATTGGAAGTGTTATACATGAAACTAATCATTATTGCATTTTTTTAATTGGGGAGATATATGTGTAACACAGTCAAACAGTAATCAGACAAAATAATTTAAAGAAAACCCTAAAACCAACATGGAAAAATTTTTGTGATTTTGATTTAGAATCTTATGTAGCAGGAATTGATAAAATGGTTTCTCTAATCTTTAAGGCTTTTATTGTAAATATTGCCAAGAAAGTCATCAGAATTTTACTAGCATCATTTTGTTTAAAAGTCCTAAATTTTTCTAAAGTTGGATTTATATATATGAAGGTGAGTAACTATTTTCTTCATGAATTTAGATGTACCAAGAATATAGTTATATGTAGACAAAGGAATATACAATGGGCATTTTTATTGATTCCAATCTATCGTCTGAGTCAAAAAATGACATATTTTCTATAGCAGACATTTCAGCTAAAACATAATCTATAGTGATACCCAAAGTTTTAATTTGACTCCCAGTTTTAATGCCAAAGTTTGTTTTCTACTCAGTTTGAACCCCCTACCCCCAGTTTTGACACCAGGGAGATTTTTGACTCTCAGTCTTGCATCCATAGAGGATAGTGTATGTATAATGTTATTTTATTAATGTTATTGTTATTATTATTATTATTATTATTATTATTATTATTATTATTATTATTATTATTATTATTATTATTATTATTATTTGAATAAAACAGAACTGTGCTAGGGTCAGAGAATAAAAGCTCACTCATGACATCTCTTTTTTAATTCTTTTCTAGGAACTGGACTGGGAGGTTGAATTGGTCATTGTTGTGGGAAGAGAGGGAAAAGATGTTTTGGTAAGTTGGTCTAGTTTTGAGGTAGAGTTCCAGTAGTCAGAAATACAGCCTTGAAGAACATATTGAGTCTTGAGGATTATTCAAGTACAGTATTTCCAGATTATCTTGATTATTCATCTACAGTGTTTGCCACATTATCACCAGGATTATCAAAGTACAGTATATTGCCTTATTATCTTCAGAATTATTCAAGTACAGTGTTTGCTAGATTATCTTGAGAATTATTCAGATACAGTATTTGCCAGAACATCATCTGGATTATCTAAATACAGTTTTTTCCACATTATCATGAGAATTATCTAAATACAGTTTTTTCCACATTATCATGAGGATTTTTCAAATGCAGTAATTGCCAGATTATCATCCAATATATATTTAGTCAAATATTTGCTGACCAAGGGTAAGGGGTGCTTGAGTAGTTGGGACAAGGAAGATTATAAAAAAATTTCTTCAGACAGTAATGACAGCTCTGTGTTACACAACTTGCATTGTAATATGCGAATCCATACATGCTAACCATTATGCTTTTGGCATAATCATTACGCTTTTTTTTTTTTTTACTAAATTACGCCTTACTCGTAAATGTATTTGGATTACACTTTTTCAGTATATCCTCCTCCTCCAAAAAATTAATAATTTGTTTTTTCATTTTTTATTAAATCCCACTAATCGTACAGAACATATTCTAGAAAAGACGTGTAACTGTGACATAAAAGTACACTTGTCTGTCGACAAGCAGTGACCTTCCTATGTGTTATGTTCTATTTATAGCAGCTGCCCTATTTCCAAGAAGACCTCTGTTTCTATTTATAGCAGCTGTCTTGCTTAGGACAGAACAGACTGGTTTTCTAATTTTTAATCTTTGCTCACATATTCTTTGTTAAAAATAATTTGAGGTACAGAACCATTCTGTAGGAATTTGGTGGTAAAATTTACCTATTTGTTCTATATGTTACAATTTTTTTTACAGTAGAACCAAATTGTGGAAATGAATTTTATAAATGCAGATGCATTATTTACCAAGCTCTTAATAGAACACTGAATACAACTAGTGATAGAATACAACTTTGGTCCTTTGTTCAAACGGATGCTTCCTTATGCCAAAATATACATGTTTTGTACATATGCATGTTGAATGATAATTATGTCATCTGTGGATTATGCTTTTTCTGTTTAAATTACTCCTTTTGTCCACTTGGAGTATGCTTTTTCCTGGCCAGAGGTTGTCATGTATGTGAATCACACACACCACTTTCATGTTGGGGAGGAGGAGGGGTGGTGAATTAGTATGTCCCTTGCTTCCATGGTATTTTTAGACATATAGTCTACCTGAATACAAGCCCCAGATCTAGGTGATAACCCAACTTGTTATGGGGAAGAGCAATCCTTGTAAGCTCTCTAAGCACTATTGGCTCTCATTAAGTCTATGTCAGTGGCACCACCACCCCAGACAAACAAAAAATATGCAGTAAACAAAAGAAAACTTTGACTTCAAAGAATTTGATATGATCATGGATCTAATCAAAGAAGTGTCTATGAATGTGGATCTAATCAAAGAATTTTGCATGATTGTAGATCTGATGGAAGTTTTATTTGAAATTTGTGGATTTGCCTTTAACTCTGACATTAAAATGGCAACCTAGTTGGCTTTGACCTACAAAGGAAGAGGCAGAACATCATCCATTTCCTTATATAAGGTTTATTTAACCCATAGATTATCCCCACATAAATACATTGTCCTTTACAAGGTTTATTTAACCCATAGATTATCCCCACATAAATACATTGTCCTTTATAAAGTTTATTTAACCCATAGATTATCCCCACATAAATACATTGTCCTTTATAAAGTTTATTTAACCCATAGATTAAAATAATTTAGAAAATATGTTTTTGATGATTTTGATAATAAAGTTTTGCTTAAATCGAATAGTAAATGCAAATATGAATACTGGGAATAGAGGACATATTTAAAACAAAAGAACATACATTTTATATATATATATATATATATATATATATATATATATATATATATATATATATATATATATATATATATATATATATATATATATATTGTATTTCTTCCTTCGCATCCTCTTATCCCTGTTTAACTCTCACTTCTATCTGTTCTCTGTTCTGTCCAAAAGGAGAAGTCACTTCTCCCTAAAATTTAAGTCTAGCTTGACCCCTATTAAGTCCTCACATGTGCCATTTCAGTGAAAGGTTTGATAAAGTTTCTGTTGGTAATCATGCCTAACATTTTCCATTTTAATGAATATTTGAATGTAGTGTGTGTGTGTGTATAGTTATGCCTGGCATATTCCATTTTAATGAATATTTGAATGTAGTGTCTGTGTGTAGTTATGTCTGGCATATTTTATTTTAATGAATATTTGAATGTAGTGTCTGTGTGTAGTTATGCCTGGCATATTCCATTTTAATGAATATTTGAATGTAGTGTCTGTGTGTAGTTATGCCTGGCATATTCCATTTTAATGAATATTTGAATGTAGTGTCTGTGTGTAGTTATGCCTGGCATATTCCATTTTAATGAATATTTGAATGTAGTGTCTGTGTGTACTTATGCCTGGCATATTCCATTTTAATGAATATTTGAATGTAGTGTCTGTGTGTAGTTATGCCTGGCATATTCCATTTTAATGAATATTTGAATGTAGTGTCTGTGTGTAGTTATGCCTAGCATGTGCCATTTTAATAAATATTTTTCTGAAGTGTCTTGTTGTATTTGGAGATGGTGGAATGCATTCAAAATCAGGTTTCTGTCATAAAATTCTAAGTTTTTGAATCCTTTTTTTTTCTTGAAAAAAAGAAGAATAATTCCTAAATTTGTCATTAAACATAAAACAAGTCTTTTCCAGAAAATTCCAGATGTTATAACCATAGATCTTAACGTCTGCTAAATATTTAGAGAAAATGAAAAAACTGGGTCTGATGGTGGTTAGGCTAACCCTTAAATATTCTGGACACTGGGATGATATTGGTTGCAAAGAAAGGAATAGCAAAATGATGTAGACATTTGGATTTCTGTCAGTGATTATATCCTTGGGCTTCTTTATCTTTTCTTTCTCAGGAATCTGAGGCCATGAACTATGTCTTTGGCTATACAGTTGCCAATGATGTGAGTGCTAGAGACTGGCAACTAAAACCTGGGAAAAATGGTGGACAGTGGGTGATTGGAAAAGCCATGGATAATTTCTGTCCTTTAGGTCCAGCTATTGTCACAAAAGAAGGACTAGTTGGTAACTATGCTTTTTTTTTACAAAAATCTAAAATTTAATTTTCAAGAGATTATAATCATGTAAAGCAACACATTGTACATGCATGTAGCATCTACAGTTGAATTTATTTTTAGACTAAGTCTGTCTTCAGATAAACGTTAATTAGATCCTCCATCCAAAAATTGACTTTTTCTTTAACTGAAACTATTTATGTCCATAATATGAGGTTTAAAAAAGTTTTGTAAATTTTATTCAAGCGTAAATCTGTTCCTTGATCTGTTTATATTTTGTTTTTGATAGATCCACACAATCTTGGAGTTAGAACACGAGTAAATGGAGTAACAAAACAGAACAGCAACACAAATCAGATGGTTTTCCAAACACAGCAGTTGATAGCTTTCATTACAAGGTACCCTAAGTCAAACATTCACTTCTTTTTATGCAGCTTTTCTTGCTAAAAATATTAGCAATTGATATGAATTTCTTGAGACAGAAGATTGATAGTTCAGATAACAAATTCTGTATTAGTATAAAATATAAATGTTGGGAGACAAAGTCTGATAGTCCTGAATTTAAAAAAACCTATTTATAACTTACAAACATAAAAAAACACATTGGTACCATTGATAGTCCTGTTCAGATTTGTATGAACAATCAATGTGTGACTCAGTCATAAGCTGTGAGCCCTGGAACAGCATTTGTCATCCATTAAGCAAGCGTTCCAACAGAATAAATAGTATAGGTTACATTTGTTATTGGGCCTAACACTGCATATAAGTGGACAGTCATTGTTGTGATATATTGTGACTGAAGGTGTCAACAGATACCCTAGCTATAGTGTACCCATTTAGTTCAAGTAAAAATATAAGAAAAAAGAAAATAAAAGAAAAACATGTTTCTGAGATCAGATCAAACCTTATGGTATCTGGCAATGTAGGACTGAGACACAAATATTGAGTAGAGTTCAAGGCTTGTGTGATGTGACATTGATCCATTGTATATCTTTGTCTACTAACCATATTGTTGATGTGTGTAACAATTTGGCTAAGTACTCAGTTTCCTTATTTTCTAGTTTAATAAGTGTACATGGCATGTTGTGAAAAACAAACAGATGTGTTTCTTGAATTTGATACCATGTGTCACAGATTTATTATAGTTTTATATACATGTATGTAACTCTCCAGTCTATATTACAAAAACATGACGCCAATTATTATGAAGTGAAATGGGCTTTACTGATGTGACTTATAGATATTTTATGGCTGAAATATGTTAGAGGAGAGGGATTTTGTTAAACTGAGAAACATGTTGTATCAGGAAAAGGACAAAGTAATAGTGCTTACAAATTTTTAAAGAGGAATTCTACATTGATGGACTTGACTTTACAACCTTCCAGTAAAAGTTAAACATGTGATGTAGACTAATTAAAAGGAATGTTGTGTATAAGTAATCTATTTAAAAAATTTATGTCTGTATTCTCGTACTAATCCACATAGAGGGGCCCCAAGTGGCTCAGTGGTCTAAAGAGCACACCATCAAAAATCACTGCTGTCACAAATCTGTCTTCGTGTGTTCGAGTCTCAGGCTCAACCAATGTGGGTACATGAGAAAGCTTTCCAGAGCTTCTTGTGATTTTCTTTCCGAAGTTTTTCTGGGTTTGTGCTCCACTATTGATTATGACCACCATGTATAGCCAATCTTACGCTGAAAAATGGTGTTAAACCCTACAACAATGACAAAATCCACATGGATTTAGCAAATTTATGACAAGAATTTTAACTGCACATCCAGGTAAGCAGCAGATATAAATGTATGGTTTCCTCAAATTATGGATATATAGATCACTTTTTATGGTCAGATTGTGCTTTTTTGCCTGTAATATGAGTAATAATTACACTTATACCATTCAGTGGGTTGTCATGCATAAATTTACAACAATGTAGTTCAGGTTCACATTTAGTGTAATTTCTCTTTGATCGGGTAACTGTGTAACCAATCATTAGGATTGTCCTTTACCTGGTTGGCTTTTTCTAACATTTTTGCATCTCTTATTTTGACTTTGTTAGGCATTTTGTGTTTGTGGTAATTCACCATTCACTGTAAAGATAAAATTTGATGAAAAATTAATTTTAATATATTAACATCTCTTTGCTTTGTGCATCAGATGCAGATTGTTATCTAACTCAGTTTTTGGATAAATGTTAAATGTTCATCCATCTGCGAACTGAATAGACTTGAATCAAAGTTTGCATCATTTTTTTTGTCAGCATCATACTCCTCATACTTTTTCAAACTACATACACTGCCATAACAATGTTTAACATAGGTTATCTAAGCCTTAGTTCATTGTCTTCATGGATTAGTATACACCTATATATCATTTGAAACAACATAAAGAAGAAGGGTTAAGGAACCAGACCAAATGTGGTGGCTTAAATCTGTTACATTGTGATGTCATTGGTGTACTGTGTTGTCTGCCATTATCCATTCTCTTATCATCATTGTCTTCCATTACTGAAAAGTTAAAATTCCTATGATTTGTTTTCTCCAACATATTTATAAAAAATCTAGAGAGATGCACATTAGCAAAGATTAGAGAACATGCCCTTGAAATTATGTGATTTAAAGTTATCAGATAGTACATTTTACTGCAGTTGGCATTTTAGCAAAAAAAATTACAGAATTGAGGCAGTAGTGTAACTCAACTGGGGAGGTAACACACTGTAAAGCACATGTTAGAATCAAGAGTGGAACAAACAATCATAAACCTTGACCTGCTGGAGTGTAATGTTTCATCAGTTAACAGTTTATGTAGTTTGTTTGAAAATGAAAGTTGAATGAACGGTATTATGAGATGATATCTGGATCTATGTTGTTCGTTGTTGGACATGTGTTGTCTGTCAACAATTTCTGTATGTCATAACTTGTATTGTTGCTAATGATAGGCATAATGACCGATCAAAATTTGAAAATGTTGATTCATTTTAGTCACAGTAATACATCCTGAAGATGTCTGAAGATTTTTGCCTGGAAGCATCTGATGACTATTAGTGTAACAAATTTACAGGGTTGTATAAATGATTTAAGAAAATAAAAAAAAAATTTAAAGAAAATACCTGTCAAAAATATGTAATGGTTAAAGTTATATGAGTCAGATCTGGACTAATAAATTCCAGATTGCAGCCCTTTTGTATTGCACAAACTAGTTGCAAATAATAAAAGCATTTAGGATAATATTTGGCAAGTAGCACATCTCTCCTATACTCTAGGTTTATGACAATCAAGCCAGGAGATCTGATTTTGACAGGAACCCCTCCTGGAGTTGGAGTCTTCAAAAAGCCACCAGAATTTATGAAGGTATGAATTTTATGTATTTTTTACAGTTCATAGCAAGAGTCCTATGTTATGGTACTTTACTGTCAATAGACCTTTAAGGATTTGGTTTGTTTAGCAAATTATATTTCCCTCCTCAACAAAGGTAGCAGACATGTAAGTTTTATGCTCTCCATCCATCTGACCACTTACTGTATTATAATCATGGTAGGTCATAAACCTTTGAGCCAGACATGACCTGATTTGATAATTAGACATCCTGAGAGGCTCCCAGGACTTAATTTGGTTTTATATTACTTTGACCTTATTTTTTCAGTCTTTTATACATTTTTTTAAATGTTTGGACTTTGACCAATTTACAAAATATACTAGTGAGCAAGTTTAGGAAAAAAATAGATGAGGTAGCTACCCAGTTGTGAAACGTAAGCATATTTGTGTTCTTATTCTAATTATGTAATTATTTTTCAAGCCATTGAAGTAATTTTCTTGTTTCCTAAAAAAATTTGATTTTGTGCATTCAACATTTTCTCTGTAAACATTGTACGCATAGTCATGGAAACCATACCTGAGGTGGACAACAGAAATTTGGTAGGCTTATGTTAATTAATATTTCCATTTTTTACAATTTTCTAATTTGTTTGATCTCAACATTTTTTGACTATAAATTTGCTATCCTAATCAAGTAAAAATTGCTTGAGGTAGATAAGTAAAATTAGGTTAATATTAATATGCAGATGAGTTGATTAGATTTTTATCCTCATATAAAGAATATTTCCAGGTTTTTTTTGCATATTTTAGAACACTAGACCTTTTTGGACAATACTTATTTTAGAACAATTTTGCAAAACCCATTTGAGGTAAAGAGATAAATTTTGTCATGCATGTTTTGTGGCATATCCAGATGACTTGATTAGATTAAATTGCCAATATATTAATTTCTCTCCATATTTTACTTTTGGAATTTATCTTTTTGGGTCTTCACTGTCTTTTGGGTCTACATATTTTTTTACATGTCTGGATATTTGGTTCAAGATTTCAGCCTCCTGTCCTCTCTTTTAGGCAGATGTCAAATTTTCCAGATTTTTGCCATACAGGTGTCTGGATGCTACATAAGTTTTACCTTTCCATTTGATCAGAGGAGGATTGTGTTCACACTCCAAGCTAATTTCCATTCTGTTAACCTTGCAAGATTTTTCTAATCTGCCTATCAAGGTCCAGTGTCACAGAATGAGACTGAATGTCATAGTGGGATGGGAAGACAGGTTTTCTTGCTTCTTGTTCATTATTAGATTTTTTGTATGTTACTTTAATATAAATAAATGAATAAAATAAATGATGACATATTTGTTATTCATAATAAAATTATTTTGTTAAGATGATTCAATATACTTGAAGAAAGTTTTTTGTTTTTCAAGCAAAATTTTTGTTATTTGCAGTTCAAGGTCTTCATAAATTTATTTTGTCCTTGTAAACATACTTGTAAAATAACACCAAAGACTTTAGTTTCACATGTTTGAAAATTGGTAGTATGATAAATGATGTGTTATTTTGTGTTAGATGATGATTTGAATTGGACACCAAACAGATGCTACAGATCCTATACTTTACTTGTGTAGCCCTAATGATATAACTTGGAAATTATATATATATATATATATATATATATATATATATATATATATATATATATATATATATATATATATATATATATATATATAGTAATTTTATATAATTTTTAATAATTTTGTCTTTCATTCCCACAAAGAATATATATATATATATATATATATATATATATATATATATATATATATATATATATATATATATATATATATATTTTCTTAGTGGGAATGAAAGACAAAATTTATATATGTAACTGATGTTTACCCATGAGTGTAGGACTACCCCTAGGGACTAAGCCTAGTAATCATACCCCTAGGGACCAAGCACAGTAATCATACCCCTAGGGACCAAGCATAGTAATCATACCCCCAGGCATCAAGCCTAGTAATTATACCCCTAGGGACCAAGCCCAGCAATCATACCCCTAGGGACCAAGCCCAGTAATCATACCCCTAGGGACCAAGCCTAGTAATCATACCCCTAGGGACCAAGCCCAGCAATCATACCCCCAGTCATCAAGCCTAGTAATTATACCCCTAGGAACCAAGCCCAGTAATCATACCCCTAGGGACCAAGCCCAGTAATCATCCCCCAAGGCACCAAGCCCAGTAATTATACCCCAAGAGACCAAGCCCAGTAATCATACCCCCTGGCACCAAGCCCAGTAATTAAAATTATAGGAACCAAGCCCAGTAATCATACCCCTAGGGACCAAGCACAGTAATCATACCCCCAGGCACCAATCCCAGTAATTAAAATTATAGGAACCAAGCCCAGTAATCATACCCCTAGGGACCAAGCACAGTAATCATACCCCCAGGCACCAAGCCCAGTAATTATACCCCTAGGGACCAAGGCCCAGTAATCATCCCCCCAGGCACCAAGCTCAGTAATCATACCCCAAGGGACTAAGCCCAGTAATCATACCCCAAGGACTAAACCCAATGACCATGGCTGGAAACTATTGAGATTCCATTATATGAATATTGAATATTGAATATTGAATTATTTGAATATATTCATATATACACTTACTGGACAGTAAAAGAAATGGACTTAAAGGACAGAAAGAGACAAATGTACATACACAGCTAATGTAAGCCCTAGGGTCCAGTTCTAGCTTGAACTTGGTAGATGATTGTCATAACCAGAAGTATTGAAGATGTTACTTTACAAACATGCAATTCAGGTTATTAATATTCCAATTCTGGTTATTCATATGGCATTTATAAATAATCAAGGAATAAAGTAGTAATTAAACAATAAATTCTTAAGCCAATTCTATGTAAACTGCAAAAGTTAATCATAATGTCAAATTTGTGTAAAAGTTAAGGTTTGCCAGAATATGAAAAATTACAGGGTGTAAAGAGATCTCAACAATACAAAATTTGACTTTTAGTCTTCAAAGAACATAAATGATTGAAAATATAAAAGTCAGTAGGACAGTTTTCATATATGTCGGACATGATGAAACTCACATATGATTAAAATCATCGTCATAAAATAAGAGATGACATTGTGATTTCAACTTTATTAATAATAATAATAATAATAATAATAATAATAATAATAATAATAATAATAATTATTTGCTCTTTTCAGAGAGGAGACATTGTTGAAGTTGAAATTGATGACATTGGAACCCTGAAGAATAAGATTGTATAGGAATCTGTGAAAAAAATAGAACAGAAGGCATTTAAAATTCAGCTTACCTGGAGTTGCAAATTAACTTAATCATTTTGAATCAAAAGAATCAATGAATAAAAATTTAAAATTAACCAAGTACAGTATTATTAGGTGAAAAATGAGCATTAAACTGTGTAAAGGGCAGATAAAGATCATCCTGCACAATATGTATAATCAGCAGATTAGTACCAGTACATTGGGTATTATTGAACACTCAGCTATTTATAGCAGTCATGTACAACTTGTACCAGTACATTGGGTATTATTGAACACTCAACTATTTATTGCAGTGGTGTACAACTTGTACCCATACATTGGGTGTAAATGAACATTCAGCTATTTATAGCAGTCATGTACAACTTGTACCCATATATTTGGTATAAATGAACATTTAGCTATTTATAGCAGTCTTGTACAACTTGTACCAGTACATTGGGTATAAATGAACATTCAGCTATTTATAGCAGACATGTACAACTTGTACCCATACATTGGGTATAAATGAACATTCAACTATTTATAGCAGTCATGTACAACTTGTATCCGTACATTGGGTATAAATGAACATTCAGCTGTTTATAGCAGTCATGTACTACTTGTACAAGTACATGGGCAGGAATAGTGATTTTGAAGTCACACCCTATGATATAAATTAATGAATAAAACCAGGTTATAAGGTGGTTCCGGACCACAGGCCATATTTTGGTCATCCATAGTTTAGAGAGTTAATACAGATCTTCCACCACAGATATGAGGTGTAATCAGATCAGGATCAATGCTATAGAATCAGGATTTTAAATAAAACAGACAGTATAGACACTGACCTACCAACATAATATGGACATATATGAGTATTTGTTGTCCACATTTGACCACATGTTTTATATATATATTTATAAATACAAGAAAATAGGGGAGTCAACTGTTCAGGTATTGTATGTAGTACAATTACAAAAAGTTTGACTACGCACAAGACATTGAAATGGTCACAAAATTTTGTATCAGTATTTACACCAGTATTTTGATAAATATACTCCAATGTTATAGCAATTTTTACAAATTTAAACAGTGTAATTCAAAACTATCATTCAGCCAATAGAATACAAATTTGAATTAAACTAATTAGTCTTTCAAATGCGGAAGATTTCTTGTTTATTTGATAGTTATGATAATTAATTTTTTAAAAATTTGTTAGGGCTTTTGAAAATAATTGTGTGCATATAATTGTGATGAATTTTGGATAGAATGATGGAAACATTTCTCATTTATAACATCAACTTTTGTTGAAAAACACAATTTGATGATCTAGTCATTTTTTATATTTTTTGAAGTAGTTCATATTTTTGTGTGTTGTCAGATTGTTCTTTGCTTATAGTCAGTACTTATGAGAAATACATATATATATATTTTTACTTAAACAGTCCTGATATTATCTTTAAATCCTTTTGTTGTTAATGGGATGGGTTTTGTATTGTCTTTACTGCATAGACACAAGGTTTACAAACCCTTGAAAAAAAAAAACATTTATTTCTCTGACTTTGTGATCAGTAACTTTTATTCTTGTTAATTCCAATAAGAATTTGATTTTGTACTGTTAGGCTGGTTGTTCAAGTTTGAATTTTATTTTAAATTAAATGAATAATTTTAAATAGATAAATTCAGCATTTTTAGCAAAAAGTTTATATGAATGTTTATATTAATTGATTGAATGTCATATTTGGAAGATAATTGGATGCTTTCTGGGCTCATATTGTGAGGTCATTGTGCTGACCATAACCAATGTCAAGAAAAGTTTATTTAAAGATACATTAGGATGCTAAATTATCTGGGTTCATCACTGCAATATCCCCCACATATATAAACCCAGACTGATAAAATTCATTTGACCAGGTGACTTATTTTCATCAGTATTAAATTTTTGTCATATATATTCAGGTTATATATTTGCAGTGCTTGGTATTTAAATACGTGATTGAATGCATATTTTCGAGATGAATGTTTGCAAATAAAATGCTGCTATATTACAAGTATTGTGTTTTTTGTTTGCTTGTGCATTTTCTTATATTTTTGTTAAATTGTATTTTGTTCCATTAATCTGTCTGTCCACCCATAATTTTTGATTGGTATTCTTGTCTTGAGTATAAACTTTGAACCAGTCAGAATATTGAAACTTGAAGCAGGTATATATCATATATAGTTGGTGTGTCAAACACAATAACAATGTCCCAAGCCTCAAAATATAGACTACAGTAGGTGAAAACAAATTGGTGAACATCATCCACATATACGTTTTAAACCAATGAAGATGTTTTAATTAAAGATACTGTTAACCACTGATGCATCTTATCTGAGAGCAGAACATATGGACAGTTATTCCCCTTGCTTCAAGTTTGGCATCATATGGACAGTTATGCCACTTGCCTCAAGGTCAGCATCATACCATGGGATTGTTTAAGGCAGTGTCTTCTCTCCTGATCTAGGTTGTGATATAAATTTAAATCCAGACAGATGCTTTGATTAAAATTTACCTTGGTTCACACCTTATCATACAGATGTCAAATCCCAGGCTGAAAAGTCAACATCATTATTGAAAAAGAAAGTTACAAGATGGACATTATGCAGTACTTTTGTTTCTTCTCACTTGCATTCTGAGAAACTAAGTTTCTTTCATGACCATTTTGCATAGTCCAGCACGTAAATCTGGTGCCATATTTTAACAGTCTTCTATCACATGGTTTCATTGATATATTTGCATGACATAAATTGGATCAAATAACATCTTTAAAAAATATATGAGCTTTATACAGTATACACAAGTACTGTGTTATTACTCTGATCTTAAAATAAGCAAAACCAAAAAGTTCATGAAAATTAACAATTTTTTTCTCAAAGTTACAAAGTGATAGTTTAAGAACTTAAGTATTTTAAATTAAATCCCCAACTAATCCTAAATGTTCTATTTCATGCCCAAATGTTTTGAATGTTCTAAAAAAATATTAAATAGTGTATGTGTTGTCTTTGAAATATTTCACAATAATCCCTAAACATAGTTTTAGTCCAATGTATGCATGAGTAGTTTGTAATTCCAATGAATAATGTGTAAATGCAAGATTCCTCAGATTTTATAACTGAACACATGAAAATAATTTCACACTCATCTTAAGATTGATAATTTTGCTGACCACAATCTTGTATAAAAACCTAAGACAATAAAATGACCAGGACATGGTCATCAGACACTTTCTTTGAGCATTCCAAGTTTGTCAATAAGGCTTGACATGTCAAATTGAATTTTAATAACCTATTTATAACTTACAAACATAAAAAAACACATTGGTACCGTTGATGAAGTTGCTACTGCCAGCTAACTTTCCATTGCAGGTATGAAACACTACAGAATTTTTTTATTTGGTTTATTATTCAACCACAAATTGTTAAGTGTTGTTTGCAGATCCTCTATATGCACCAGTAATGTGATAGTGACCATAAACTTTGAAATCAGTGGAGATAAAATTACAATCACAAATCCAGCTATAAGTGGCCTTAGGAAACTTGTTAATATAATGGGTCATCATTATGACTGGGCAACTACAGCTGTTTTTATTTCACCATAAACTTGGGCTGTTTAAACAAACACTTCAGCTCTGTCCATGCCAAGTTATTTCCCGCTCAGGCTGATCAGTACATATGAAAGCAGTATATCCAAAATCACATTAAATGTGTTCTGCAATTTGGATTGTGTTTGCATTAGAATGTTTCATACATAACCTACACTGTAGTTTATCACTGATTCCACCACAGTAAAAGCTGTTGTGTGCTAAATAAATGTAAGCAATATCTGCATGGAAAAGTTTTACCCTGTTATTTTTTGTTCAGTAACCCAGAGAGATTCTTTATCTGCACATGATGAGATAGTGATTCTGGGGCATTCTTATTGCTTAGCAGCAACAGATCAATCTTGGCCCACTCTGGTGAATGTTTCTTTTGTTTGTGGTGTGATAATGCAAGCATATAAAGGCTTTGATTCAAAGCAAACACATTAACAGGGACACCCAGCTTAATTGTTTAACTTTTCGAGTGTGGTCTGCACCAGAAATGTTATATTGCCAAAACTGATTTCACCCAGTATTGTTAGTATTTCTGCAGTGGGTCGGTATCATCAGTCACGAGATGTAACAGATAAAACCATTTATTCAAAACAACGATTGTCATAGTTTTTCTTTAAATTTATCACCGATCATGGTGGAACATATTCTGGTGTTTTTACTTTATTCCCACCCCTCCCCATAGGTTCATACAGGGAAATAAGCACTTCATTAAGTATACAACCAGATCTTACGATGGTCCAACTGCTCAAGAGTCCATTGAAAGAGTTTGTCAATTTTATCATTCATAGCCTCTCTGTCTTTGCAGCTTAAGATTTTAAGTGGATCAACATAAAACTACCGGGTTGTGGTATTAAACCATCCGTGTCTGATGACTTTTGATGAGAAAATAATATACTCGATCATTCTTGATGAATACACAGTTTTCAAGGTCAGATGTCCTCTTTCAAGATTATTCCTCAAGAATGACCGAGCGAAAAATAGACACTGTGTGATTTGTGATTTGAAGTTTTAACTTTGCTTTAACAATGTTTCAGTAATATCGCTACGATGTCTGCTAGTGGCAGTTTATAGTGATGTCTAGCACTGATGTATCATGCTGCAGACATGTAGCATGATGTCCCACCCAGACACATTTTAAATGAGCGCTTTAGACCACCCTGCCGACCAGTCCTAACATGGACCTCTTAATGCTGAACACCTAGCAAGGCAGTGGTTAGTACCATTTTCTAAAAGTTTTTGGCATGACTCAGCCGGGGTTCGAACCTGCGACCTCCAGCTGGGATAGATCTAGCTCGTTGTGGATTAATAAAGAGATAAAGACCAAGTGTGTGTTTGTATGTGTGTGTGTGTGTGTGTGTGTGTGTGTGTGTGTGTGTGTGTGTGTGTGTGTGTGTGTGTGAATAGACCTGCTCTGACGTGTGCAAGACTGGCATTCGGTTTAGTGAGATTTCGATCTCAAGATATATCGCTGCATTTTGATACTGATTGATGACTGGAAATTTTCATGACGTAATAACAAATATAAAAGTTGTCAGATTCCATCAAGGAAAAATGAAAGAATAAGAGAAAGGTCCGAATTCTTTATAAAAGTCTATAGTTATGAACAGCATATATTGATCAGAAAAGTCGTGATATGCACGTTTGATCAGTGGTTTGTTTGTTTTTATTATCGACTTCATTCTATAAGAAGTTACTCAGTTACTCCTCTAAAAACAAAATTGTTATAATAAGTATGGTTGACTGGACAAATGCATCTAAACCAAAATTAATGTCACTATACATTTATTACGGATAAATTTCAATGTTGTCATCTTTAGCTTTCAAATTTATTGACTATTGATTCTAACCGAAGCAATCCCAAAGTTATCGAAGCATCTAATTACATCTGATATAATGTAATCATTAATTTGTTCATTATGCGAAATGTCAAAATTGTGAATCACAAAAGGTCTTATTAACGATGCCAGAGGGTTAAAATTACAGCATCTGATAGTAACTTATACATTTCTGGCAGCTTCAGATTCGCCAAATATTTTGTCTTCATTTGGTTCTTTCCCATTTTTGCAAACAGCGTCTCAGTTAATTAGTTTTACCCGCTATCTCTTTACAAGTTTCATTTGCAACACCTATTTTTACGGTAGTGTTGTCTAGTGTCTGAAACACGCAGAATGGTATAAGATGGACAAAATAGCAATGAGTGTGATTTGTAACCTATTAATACATATATTCATAAATAATATCTTTATGCAATTCTGTAAATATATATATATATATATATATATATATATATATATATATATATATATATATATATATATATATATATTTATTTATTTATGATCCCAATAGCCGTGCTATTATGACTATAGCTAACAAGTTGTCTTTTTTTGTTGCTTTTTTTGGTGGGGGGTGAGGGTGTTCAGAGTCGTTTTGAAATTTGGCAAATTTAGATTAAAGTCAGCAATAAATTGCAGATTATGTGAAGAGATATTGAAATCTAGAATTGGGAGACCATTGATAATTGTGAAGTCTTGTTTTGAAAATATATTTCTATTTCCCAATAGTTATAAAGTTCTTTACTCTGTAATTAAAGGTAACCGCTGTAAATTAATGGATAACTGAGAAGATGGCCTGTGTCTGGAGTTTACTTATCTCATTCAGATTGGTAACATTAAAATTCCCTATAGGGGACAACCGTAGTCAAACAGAATAAGGTTCTGGAGAATACTGCAGAATACGCGATTTATGTGATTTTCTCGCGATAAAATGTTTATCAATAATTACATCTAAATGTGTTTGAGATTCTGTTATTTAATTTAATACCCTAAGCATATATGTATTGATATTCTGTAATTAATGTACAGTTTGCCATGATCCAATTGTGATACAGTTAGTTTTTGTGTTTGATTTCATTTTATTGATTTCGCACCGTAAAAAAAAACAGCATCTATATATAGAAAGCATTGCACAAAGGAACTTTTAATATAGTTGTTATTGTACTAAAGAAAGCAAACAATATAAGCTGAAACATTACAGAATTTTTGATCACCAGCAAAACCAAAACTAGCAAAGTGCCGATATAGATTCAAAAGCCATGTGATGTGTTACATTGACATTTAGTTGTACATCAATACACGAGGTGAACTGTTTACATTTGTGTCGCCTAAAATATGTCTGACACAACATACGTAGAATTATGTACACTATCTGGAAAATCAGATAAACATGTCATTGCCCTTTCTACGCGAAAATTATTTCGGATGAAATTCAATTACTCTTTTATTGAGAATGAATCAGATTCAAATCTGTTGGACTTTGAATACAAACGCTTATTTGGTACAATATATGGGATAAACGTCTTGTTGTCAGAAACTCCAGGAACCGCATGGTAAATACGTTGCATGACTTCTAGATATTTCATACCATACAGTACTTCAAATCGTACTGGAAATTATTTTTAATTATTTCACTTTCTATTTTAGAGAAATAAATTTATACTTTATATTATACAATACTTGTTGGTTTTCCTCTTTCCTGTTACGTATTGTATACCCCTTGGACTAAGAATATAAAAACACGATATATATTACCTGATGCATATGATGTTCTTAATCACACTGACCTATTTTTATTTTAATGTTTAATCATTACAGTATTCACTTAAGATTAAAATACCCCCAGCTTTTATTTTCTCTACTTAAGTCCCATTAGCTTGCTAATTAAAAATGAGCTAATATTGTTTATAATTTTTGCTTTTCAATAGCTGAATGTCGTGGACAAAGCAAATCCTAATACTTAGCTAGTCAAGCGTATCGTAAGAAAGAAAACTGCATTATGAAGTACAATGTATAAATTACAGTAACTATTGGTGTCATCGCTATGATTATTTTGTGTCTTGTCTCTCTAAAATAGAGTGCAAACAATAACAACGCTATAAAAATAGAAAGAAGAACACTTTAATCTGGTAAGAAAACTAAGTGTTCACACACAACTTTGGCATTAAAAAAATGTAATGGTGGAAATCGTATACAGGAATAGTTTTGTTACGGATATAAAATATACAGAAATTGCAATATTGTGAAACTGTGTCATTGTCTTAGCCTTAATCGGATAGTTTTACTTTTAAAAGTGTAAGGAATCAAAATCTAACGTTAACGGATAAATGGTGTTACTAACGGAAGATGTGTTTAGTTCCTACAATTTTTGCTTAAGAATTAATTTAAGCAAGTTAAACTTACAAAGATGTTTTGCAAAGCTAAGCTATCTTTCTTGTTAGGTGTTACACCGACAATACGAATGAAATACTTATACTTAACAAAATCATCGTTCAGAAGATAAAACAGAAACACAGAAACATAAAATAAGTCATAAGAACCTTAAATAGACTTAGCAGTTTTTTCTACAAAATTTCAAATAGACATGATAGGAAATATTTTAATGATGGTGCAAATGGGAGATCTTTCCTTGTTGCATATAGATATTACACATGAATTTTCTGTAATATTTAACAAAAAGCGAAATATGCAAGCACTTGTACGAAACATGAATGTTCAACACGATGTGTGTGTATGTGTGTGTGTGTATGTGTGTGTACTCGATCAATGGTTAGTACAAACAGTAAACCTGATACGATGTGGCTCTAGGTCGTCAGTTGCTGCTTTTTATACGCTTCAGTTGACTGATTGATTGATTGATGGATTGATTGATTATGGTTGTACGGTGCACCAGCACTCTAAGGCTGTTTTGCGCCAGTTATATGTAAGATTATTTGCAGCCGAAAAAGTTCAAAGCTAAAAAGATGCGATGATGAGAGTAATAAATATAGCTTCCCGATCAACGCGGCTTCCGCTGATAAATGGGATATTATACAAGGTCATCCAAATACTTTGTCTTAATTGGTCTCGATAACAATATCTATTTAATGGGAAATTACGCTGACACACTTCACACCCAGCATTATTTCTTGACAGATAGACGTTTGAACCACTTTTTTTCTTCTAAAGCATTATAATATTCCATTTTTAATACACAATTCTTCTACTTGACTACCGTTAAGTATACGTTTCTTTGGCTGCTTAATTCATCTCCATGGTTATATATTTATATTTATCGTTCTCTAGCATTGATTCTGAAATCCCATCTGACTCACAAAACAAGTGGCTGTTAAATGAAATCTAGGACATAAATAAATTATGTACAAAGGATATTGATAACCACGTTGGATCTATGTAAATGTGTCAGTCAGGGTCGCTTCTGAATAAGAACGAGTCACCTAGGTGATCATGTTAGGCTGTAAATGAAATGGCTCATTGCGGGCCATTGAAATTTTGTCATCTAATTTATCTATACTGACTACATTTATATTTTACAGCGGGTAATGTAGAAGATTGTTATTTACAATGTATTGCAGAAGGGGTGATTTGTTGGTTTTTTTATTGTCCCCTTTCCAGTTCTGTTAGGGTGTAATGAATAAAACAAGCAAGTTCCGTGGGATTTCTGATGTTACTTTATATTTGTGTGCTCATAAGAAAATCTGTCTTTAGTGTAAGTTTTAAAACGGCGACTGAACAAAACAATATTTCTATACAACTGACAAAATGTGGTGAATATTCATGTCAGGACTCAGCGAACGTAATTAATACTATTTTCTTCCAAAACCTTTTCTATTCCAAATTGTCTCAAGAAGCGCCGTGTGTGCATGCGTGCGTGCGCGTGTGTGTGTGTTTTAATGTATGCCTGTAAGCCATCTTCCTTTCATAGAAAAAATATGTGAAACAGAACTCTCATCTCAGCTAAGCGAGCATTTGGAAAAAACCTCTGCCACCCATATTTATCTACTTTTAGGCCACTATATACCTGTCACGCTACTCTACTTCACCTCTATAAAGACTGGCATCACACTTTTCATAAAAATACAATGCGAGGAGGAAACTATTTATTTATAAAAAATATAAAAAAATATTTGTCTGTCCCGACCTCAGCTACGTACACTTGGTTAAAAAGTCATTCTCTAACAATTATTCATTTTCGTTTTAGACAGTCCTGCTTGAAGGGATTCATCGTGTAAGATTGCTGTTTTAGAGTCGTAGACTCTACAATTTCATCACCACTCTTCATTTCTGCTCAATAAAAAAGATCTTGTGATGCGTCTTTTTGACTCCTAAATGTCCAGCCAACTGAGTTCCATGAGCTAAGTTAAGAATTTTCCATTCTCTGCCACCAAGAAACAACAGTTTGATAACTCGCTGACCACTCTTTACCAGCGGTTACCTCAGTAGGTCTCATTTGTCTCATAAGGACCCCATTTTAAACAACATACAATTTGGTAACTTCGATCCTTCACTTTCCGTATAAATCAAATAGGAAAATCTCAGGTACATTTCCTTTTCGACGAAATATGATCGTCTTTTGACACCCTTTGTACAAATGAGAGAATGCGTAGTCAATGACCAATACCTTTTGATTGATCAACATTAGGAGCAAAACTGGCCTAAAAAAAAAGCATGGCCAATAAATGTGTCAGCCAAAGGAATGATGTCCTGATCAACATTATTCTCAAGAAATTTTTGCCATAGCTATAGAAACAAGCAGCGATATAAATGGGGAATTTCTTTTTAAATAGAATCTAATTTTTAGCTAAACGACGACGGGCAGTTATAAGTGGATGAACCACAACATTATCTCCAGCATTTCCTTGCAACTAATGAACAGCATCAGTGAACAAAGATAACACAGCTCCTATTCTCACAGGTTCTGAAATTAAGTCTAACGACAAATTAACAATATGGAGTGGATTTTGATTAAAGAAGTACTCTGCTCCTTCATCAGGAACACTTTCTGAAGTAGAAGACTTACCAAATAATGCTCTGAGAAGCTCGTGTATCCCTTAATATTTTAATATGATAAGATTGACCGAATCAACGATTAATTGATGTAGAATATCTCGATATGAATGGTTCATAATTCTCCATAAAATCACACTTGGCTTTTTTTGACCCAATAAATGTATTGTTTTCATTACATAACCATGACCTTTCTCTCTGAGAAACATGAACATTTGGAAAATCTCTTTCTCTCGAATTTTTTTGAAACTTAAAGCAGTCAGAAATATCGTGCCCTATTTTCTTTGCAATAAGTGAACCTACGATAGAAAATAACGATCTATGATCAGCATCATCAGATGCTTGAAGTTTACAAGTTGTGCCAGATTGAAATTTGTAAGTACTAAATTGAGTCAGAAATGGTTTCTTACTAAGCATCTGCTGAGAGAAAAAATGAATTGAATAATTAGTCTTTGTGAATCAAGTAATAGTAGTCAGCTTTCTTCTTGTTCTTTTTGGAACTGAAGTTTTCTCAGGTTCTATTTCCGTCCGGTGTTTTAATTTTAATTATTTTAATTTAATTTCAGGCCTACCTAAAAGTTTACTAATTAAACTCAAAGCTCTTGAATCGAATATATTCTTTTCCATTTAATATTTTTCCAATTTGTTTTCTTTCTTGATAAAGACGTCTTGCTTCTGAATAAAAATAGCGGTTGGCAAGCTGCAGCAACTCGTCCTTTCTTAAACAGTCCAAACCTTCTTGGGTCGGCTCGGAAACATGCTGCAGCAACTGATCTCTTTTTAAACACTCCAAACATTCTTGAGTTCGGAAAACAAAAGTTCTCCACTCTAGATGACATTGTGAAAGCTGGTTGGTTTCACTTTGTAAAATCAAATGACCGTGGTCTAAGAACATATGATAAACAAAATGAATTTGATTTCCAAGAACAAAATCTCTTAAATATGCCTCAAATTCATATCCCGAAGGAGCTCCCAATTTCTGCTACAATTCTACGGTCTTAAAGTAAGTCACAAAAAGAAACAAAATTAACAAATTTGTAAAACTTAACAGTTGAATTATCAGAGTTATAAAAATTTTAAGAGGAACCTCCATGTTTATAAACTAAATCCAAAATAATCCTGAAACATTCTCTTCAAGTAAAAATGAATGAAGATTTCCGTACAAATTTCAGATTCAAGAATATATTGGTCCGCCAACGTTCCCGACTTGTCAAAATGGCGTTTTCCAGAACCTGCTTGAATAATTCACAAGTTCTCAAAATTTACTATAGTCCAATGAGCATTTTCTATTCCCACTGAATACTCCAAAACGAATGTCTCTACTCAAATAACATCTACATTACGTCTACACACTTGATATTACAACAATAACACAAGAAACAAGTTTGAGAAAATTGTCCAGTTTTAGTAACTTATATACAACTGAATGGGTAAAACACACTTATATGTAACCAACCGCAATTTTCCAACATCATAGAAGAAATCACATGATTTGACCCATCTAATAGGAATTGAGTTAGTTCTACCCAGATACCAAAAGAGCTGAAACATGTCAACATAATTACTAATGCTATAATTTTATTAGTTACTAATAATTTTATTATTAGTAATTATGAACATGTACGTAAGCATCGCTTTATAGATACTATGTAATTTTAAATTCTTGATATCTTAAAATGGAACCTATGCACGTAGAAAATTTCCGTTGAATATAATCATTACAATTTGCAGTCATGAACAAAAATTATAAAATGTAATGATATAGATAACACTTTTCTAAAACACAATTCAAACCATTCAAGGCATTTCGACTGCAATTAGTGTCATACATTAATGAAGTTGTAGAGTGGAGTTGTTTTTTCAGCACATTTTATACTTCAAACAAATTATACAGATGAGAATATTGTGCTAGTTGTATATTTTATATTACCATAAAAATATGTGTAGCTTAAAATGTATAAGTAGTACAAATATTGATACTATAGTACCAAAGGATATTATCACAAGTAGTGTAAAATCTGATATTACTAGACCATTTGGTATTATTATAATTGTAACTGGATTGAGACCGAATGGATTTTGAAGCAAGTAAACACACCGAACACAATGTATTCAAATGAATGAGATTCTATGAAATGAAAATAGTATTATGCGACAGCAAGCAAACACGTAAACCATAAGAATGATATAAATTGCACACTGACAAATCATTAGATATAACTTTCATAACCAAGTGAGAAAATAAAAACAACCACTTGAATGATATGAATCGATCGTAATGAATACTTTAAACAGTACAATACTTGTACAATATAACAAGGATGAATGGGATTCATGTAACCGCATGCTGAACTCAGCTGTCGAGTCCGTCCAAATATGATAATTGAGTCCAGTCTGAGCTGAAGTGACCATGAATGTGGCCATATTGAGACATATTGGACACTGCATATGCAAAATCATGGCATTCTGTATAAAAACGAACCAAAGTCCAAAAGTGCTCAGTTTAATATATTGCGAGTAAGTTTACAAATGTGCTTTTCAACACATTGTTTATTAGTTTATTTCCTTCAGTTTGCTCAGCGTGATTCTCCCAGTGACATAAGGCTGTTATTATTATTATTATTATTATTATTATTATTATTATTATTATTATTATTATTATTATTATTATTATTATTATTATTACACCTTTCTACCACCTTCTCTTGCAATTTAAATGCATTCAGGTCATTTTTGTAATCATCTCCCATGATATTTTGTTTCTTTTATTATGTAGCTTAAACATCTACATTATTCTTAATTGATTTATTTTTCTGAACCAAAAAATGAAATTTTTGTTCTAAATGTTACAGTGTGTGTTTGTGGGTGTGTGCAATGTGCATCTCTTTGTTCATTTCTTTTTATCCAGAGCAAAAAACTGGCATCGCATACAGAACTTTGTGCTTTGGTATATATCCATATCAGCAATATAATTAGCTATTAAACAACTCTGTGGCCAAAACTGTTACAACGTTTATTTATTTTATTTTTATGTTGTCATGGAAATAAGTTCATAAAATATTGTTATGTTGTTTTTCTCAGTTACAAAGTTAAAGCCTTTTATTAGATACAGAAGAATTGTTTTAAAACTTATTACTGTGAAGAAATGCACATCTGTTCCTTATAAATCCTCTGTCAATTAATAGTATTTGTTTGCCAGATATTGATCCTGGACAATCAATAGTTCATGCATAATGTCTATAAATGAAGATGGTGCAAGAAATGAATAATACTTCTGGTAACAATCTCGACATATGTTCAGAAAAAAGTGATGCTGTTTCCAAAAGAATAGCGCTATAAGTAAAATTTGGTTCAAGTTGCAAATGGAAAGCTTCAGCCCAAACAAGGGAAATAATTCTTGCAATTACCAAAAAAGTGTGAAAGTTTTTTTTGAATGAAAAACATATTAGTCTCCATATAAAATTCTATGGATCCTTTCACATTTATAAAAACCGAATTTTCGCAAGCTGGATGTATCTGAAAATATAATGAATAGATAACAAACACTATTTGGATGGGCATTCTGTGGATAGACAGGGAAAACAAACAATATTTGGATGGGTGTTCTGTGGATAGACATGGATAACAAGCAATCTTTGGATGGGTGTATTCTGTGGATAGACATGGATAACAAACCATATTTAGATGGGTCTTCTGTGGATAAACATGGATAAGAAACAATATTTGGATGAGTGTTCTGTGGATAGACATGGATAACAAACAATATTTGGATGGGTGTTCCGTGGATAGACATGGATAACAAACCATATTTAGATGGGTCTTCTGTGGATAGACATGGATAACAACACTATTTGGATGAGTGTTCTGTGGATTGACATGGATAACAAACAATATTTGGATGGGTGTTCCGTGGATAGACATGGATAACAAACAATATTTAGATAGTTGTTCTGTGGATAGACATGGATAACACTAAATTTTACCTCCTCAGAATATAGTATAGAAATATGCCATAAATAGTACTTGATAAAGGAAGTTTGAAATAAATTAGCAATGTTGACATAAAAGAAACGATACTGAATCAAATTGTAAACAGGAAAAGCATAACAAGATAAGTCAAAGTCAACAATTGTGTATTGGAAGAAAAATGTAAATCTTGGGTGTATGAGAGGCAAGATGGCATGATGGGTAATCCATACTAACCCAAAAAAGAACGTTACAAAGAATCATTAACAAATTAAAGTCAAATTAATAACAAGAATCTAAGTATGAGAGATTCTAAATGAACAGATTTTAAAAATGTATTACTTATGATATGTATATACATGATTTGGTGCCAAACCTTAAGATAACAAAGAATTTATGCATCTTATCTTTGCTGACGTGTGAAAACTGGGAATAATTGGAATGGATGAACGGCTCCATAAAAGATAAAATCCAGGCACCCTACGTATTGTTATATTTGTAATAATGTAATTATCTGAATAACTGTTACCATCCAGCCAGGACACATGGTACTGTTATAATTGTAATACTGTAACTATCAGCATATTTTACACAAATTTAGTGAAAAAATGCGAGACTACTTACCGATATTCAAACTGGCGTTGGATTGGTTCAATTTTCCTTAATTTCGGAAATAAAATAACGGATACTCAAAAAAGGTTTCGATCAGGTCAATTTTCTTTGATGTCTGGAATTTTAATGTTTTGTATTCAAACTGGGTTTTGTTAAGATCCAGTTTCTTTAAGCAGCAGAGAGGTTGAACAGACAACTTTACCTGAGACGTTTTTTTAAAAAAAAAATAAAGGTTCCTGCAGGGGCTGAGAAAATAAAACGTTAACAACGCTAAACCAAAGTCTCTTTCCACACGATAATGTATTTAATTGTATAATAAAATCTTTGTTTAGTTTATTTTTGTTGACGTATTTTTATGATTTTGTCAGACGATTTTGTTTACGAGTAAAGCGACTCAATTGTTGTCCTTCACCCTCTCTGCTGCTTCTGACTTTGACATGGGAGATTAACCAAAGATTTTATCTAGACCTACACGATATCTTGATCTTGGACCATGTAGACTTATCGTTAGAAATCCAAACGGAACAGATTGTGCTTTAGAACAGAAATTTTTAAATTTATTCATATCCATGTCCCCTGAACTCCAGGTATAATAAATATTCTGCAGGGTATAATTATCTACTCCATTAAACACAACCAAAATATTACAGTTATCTCTGATCACCTTAGGTATTTGTTTATATCGTTGTGTAACATAAATCACGTCTGTATTTTTTTTGTACCTCGAGAAAATATTCTAGCTGGATTATATTGTTTGTCCAGCAACACATCATCATATATTACGAGATTATTAATGAATCCATCTAAGTCATCTACAGACGGAGCTTCATCTATATCTGTGATAAAGTCAATAATATCGTCTCTGTCTTTATTAGCTGATTTTGCTTTGTCGTTAAAATCCTAAAGTACTTCGTAACAATGCTGATCATCTACAGACGATGCTATTAAATATAGTTTGTTCCATCTCAACCACCTCATTAATAAATTTAACAATAATTGTGTTTTACCTGATCCAGATGGACCTACTATAATCATTCTTATCGAATTTGGTAATGCTGGATGAAGCTTCACTGGTTCCCTGTTTTTGTGTAGCCGAAAAGTCAATTATTGTATCCATATTATTAATAATATGAGTCTATATTGTGTTCGATGTAAATCATCTACACCCACCACTTGATTGACTACAATAACAAAAAAAAAACGACGTGCATTAACAGGTAAAAGTGTAAAATGTGGTACACAAAAATATAAATTTATCTTAGGGACAACAAAGAGAGGTGAGAATATTGCTGCTTCTTTAGAAAAATTACCTGGATTACCATGGGCTAAGTATGTTGGTGAAAAACACCTTCCTGGATATAATTACTGTGGTCCTGGAACTCGTCTCGATATCAGACTCGATAACCAACATTGACCAAGACCAGGAGAGTATCCAGTAAATAAGATCGATCAAGCATGTCACATTCATGACGTTGCTTATAAAAATCCTGATCGGCAACAACGACATCTCGCAGAAGTGAAATTGATTCATGCATTAAATTCTATACTTAATAAATCTGTTAGAGAGAAACTCGCTAGTTTCCTAATAAAATCCGCTATGAAAAGTAAAATAGTATTAGGGGCTGGTAATTAACTGCATAATTATTTTAATGGAATATATTTATTATAGTCCTAGAGGGTATTGGAAAGGTAAAGCAGCGATCACTAAACTTGCTGAGGCAGCAAACGTTTCACGTTTTGTTGTTGAAAATTGGTTAGCACGACAGGCAATATGGCAAATTTATTTCCCACCACCAAAAAAAGTTCAATACGCACATTTTGATGTCAGTGTTCCTAACGAAGTTCATCAAGCAGATATTTTGTTTTTACCACAGGATACTATTAAAACACGTGGACGAAACTTACGCACGTACAAATACGCATTGCATTGACTATTGTTAATGTTGCAAGTAAATATAAAGAAGATGAATTATTATCAACAAAGACATCATCTGAATTTGCATCTGCATTCGAACGAATTTATCAGCGAGGACCATTACAATGGCCAAAACTACTACAGGTTGATCCTGGCAAAGAATTTCTTAGCGCAGTATCATCGTTGATGAACAAGCACAACGTTAAAATCAGACGAGGACACATGGAGATTCAGGCAATCGTTGAACGATTTAATCGAACACTTGCAGAGCGGCTATTCGGTTATCAATATGCAAAGGAAATATCTGCTGACTTTAAGACAAAGTATAGATCTCGTGAATGGGTTGCGAAGTTACCGAGTGTGATAGGTGCGCTGAATAATGAAGTTACTCGTGCAACTTCTATGAAACCGTCTGATGCGATCACAAAAAAATATATACCGATAAAACGTAAATCTATTTTTCAACCAGTACTAGGCAATGTTACGGTTAGATATTTATACGAACCTGGCGAACTCGAAGGAGGCAGAAAAAGGGCAACTGATCCTATTTGGAGTGTGACCACACACAAAATATCCAGCATGGTAAATTCCACAGGTAGACCTGCAATTTACAGATTAGATTCAACTGCTCCTCAACGTGGATTTGTACGTGAACAATTACAAATAATTCCTGATGATACGCAATCACCACCGAGGACACTTTTATAAACTTGCACATCCTCGACGTCGATTACACTCCAAACAGGTCAGAATCATATTTTCGCGCGTGTGACCAATACTACTATTAATTTTATCAACGGTAAATTGTCTTGGGTTATTGCTCGAATACTGCCACATTATTGTGTTGCAATTTGCGGAATGATTATTTTGTCTTTGTTTTAACATCATAATAATATCCACATATATATCAAACTCGCGATTTTTTTTGTCACACTGCTTATAGCTGCATAATATTATTTATTGATCTCGACATTATTAGTGATTTCTTCGGTTATTACGCAATCCATGATAACCCGTTTTAGTTGTGATATTCTTCTAACTCGAGATGCTGCGAGATAAATTAAATTTGACCATTCAATACGATCATCGACGATCCAAACTTTAGTATCAGTGATAGTTAATCCCTGCGACGAATAAATCGTTATAGCGTACCATAACGTCCATGGCGATTTATCCATGTTTAACGCGCTCTCAACATCAACAGCGAGAAGGACAATATCATTTGATACAAGTTTTTGTATTCGGACACTTTCAGTATCTGCACTAGGAATCTTAACATTAATATTTTTTTTTCTAGTATCGGCAGGGCGATAACACAACGGTACATGTAACATTGGGAATTTTTTCTTCTGTAACGCATATAATTTTTTTGGTAGTTCGTCACGAACTATTTATCTTCTGGCAACTATCAAATCAGCAGGTTTCCATAGGGTCCAAAAGTCATTCATGGATGTTTCTGGAATTATCTCTCGCATTACTTCACACGGTATTTTATCTGGTTGTAGTCGTATTAATATTTTGAATTTTTTGAGCGACTCATCAACATCACTATGATCATCAAATATTTCTTCATAATAATCTATATTGTTATTTAGCCACTCATGTGATGACTGTTCAACAAAGGGTGGTGGTTGACCATGATCACCACACATAATCACAGCAGTATTCTTTAGTAACAACCAATCAAGAAATATTTGTAATACCTCCAGAGGCACCGTGCATATCTTGTCCCATATGATATATTTTTCACCCATTCGTGATGGGGTCCATGTATCTCCGCACCATCTAAAGAAACTACGATATGTGCACGACTTTACATTTCGTTGCTTTATTTTCCTGGCGAGTGTGTGCGTTGGTGTTAAGACAATCATATCTAAACTCATGAATAAGTTAATCGCGCGTATTGTTTTACCTGAACCTCCACACCCATTAAGATAAACGGTCTAATGTCTAGATACAGGATCATAAACGGATGGCGCAGATGATTTTGATACTTGATTATTTCTGTAATATGTTTCCTCAATTTTAACATCGGCAGATTCACAATAACTAAGTATATTTTCTTGTTTTATCCTCCACGTTCCCCATTCACCATTACCGAGATTTAATCAATCTTTATAGCTTTTGTGTATATAAAATGAATCTGTCGCAACTCTGACAGCGTAACGAGAAAATCTGTTTATCATCGATAATAGATTTATCGAAACATAAGCTAGCATCGAAGATCTTAGATGAGTAAACTGCGGTGACTCGCCATCAGTACATCTCACAATGGTTCCTAGTTTCGTTTTCTCTGATAAATAAGCATTATATTGGTTTATAAATATGTTTTTCTCCATCGTATCATCGATTATAAAATCGAGTTCAGCTTCGTCCATGATCAATCTTGTACAAGTTCGTTTATGATCATGTGATCCTCCTTGTGTAAACTTACCGATTATTTTTCTGCCGAAATCTTTTGCAAGTTTCTCATCGTATTTCGCAGGTTCTGGCAACCAGACCTGCTTTTGCACGCGATATGATATAATAGCCTCAGATACTTTCAAATATTATTAAAACTTCAGCATCGAGCATATATCTTAGCAGAACTATTGGAGCCCAACATTTTTCAGTGAAATGTTTTCCAAACCACGCATAAACAATCATATGGAGACCTTCTCTAAACTCAAACGACTCTACGTAAGCAAATTCTGTTAAATCAAAATCTAGTAAGAATCCATTTATCGCAACTCTGGTCATGTCATGTGTAGGATGTCCAAATCTGTTTAAGTATTCAGAGCACTCTCCTTATCCAATAAAACTCCCAGGATAACACGCTACCATATCAACTGAGATAACGTCATTGTAATTATATTTAGCCTTCCACAATTCACCGTGCCAGTATTCTATACAACTTCTCACGACATGTTCAAGAAATTCTGATCGTATCGGTGTCCACGAGGTTTTTTTTCCTGAGCGAAATGAGCAGCACCTGATGGTACGGTAAAGCAATTACTTAGTAATTGTCTAACTTTGACATCGTCAAAAGTATATTTCAGCGCAAGGTTTTCCATTTCTTTATAAAGAGATTATGTACGATAAATATCATCGTTAGACCGTACAAACTGATCATAATAATCATATTCAGAACTCTGAAATAACCACACTGAAACAGGATTATATTTACTAATATCACTGATAGCATCGAATACATCATCGTGGTAAAATTTAACCGTTCTTTCTCGTGGAAATACAGTTACAGCATCAGTCCATGTATGCGCGTTATGATCAATAATATTTATAGGAGCTCCTCTAGATTTATATTTTGTTTTGTATAAAATCTCTCCGGTCAACGTCTTCACTGTTATTGGAAATCTTAATATTTTTTCTAGCTCAGCAACGTCGCTGATAGACGCTCCCGTGTCTTTAACTTTTTCAGCCCACATATGTATTTTTTTACGCCTTAAATCTGTTAAACCGTTTCCCCGAATTGCGTTTGTGAAGTGTTCTACAATTCGCTCTGCTACACAGTTTATTATCGACATTTTAGTTTTCTTGAGATCCTTTACGTCAGGTTAATCATTTAAATGATAGAGAGCGTACACAACAGCAGTTACTGTATAAGATCGTTCATAATACGGCTTGCCTATTCCAGTGAGTATACCTGGTTTGGAATTTTTACCACGGATAATATTAATTCCTGACTTCTGGACTGATTCGCGTTTGTCTCGGATGATCCAGATATCATCCTCTGTATTTACAATAAATTTTACTAAAATAATATAATCCCGAACATCGAGGTAGTCAATGATTTCTCTTGCTCGTTTGTCAGTCATAACACAGATATCATTTCCAATCCCAAATGAGGACCACACTTGAATTGCACCATCGTGACGAAACTCCTTCTTGGCTTCACTAATGCGTTTAGTTATATCCGCATTTATTAAAGCTAGATCTTTCATCGAAACACTACATTTGTGTAACCTGTCAAGATCAAATCTAGAGGCGGCAGGCTCAATTGCGAATAATTCCTGCAGATTATAATTAAGGCAGATATGTATCTAAATTGAAGTATTCATCATTTATATATGATTCAACCAAATCACAATTGCCGCTGGCTTAAGATTGGTCACACGTCTCCGTGTAACAAAAAATGTGCAAACGACTTCTGCAGTTATCACATGCAATGCGTTAGAACCAGGAGTCTAGGACCTACACCGTATATACGGTGTGGTGTTGGTGTGCGAGAAAAGACCCACCTTTGTGCGCAAATGTAGTGGTAAAAGATACAGGTATTACAATAAAAAATATAACTCTGAATCTATTATAAAACGCGAAGAAGATTATCTAGATAGATTTTCAAAACAATGATTTAAACAAATAGTATAAAGTATATAAATGGAGCAAAATGAGTTTGTTTCACATCCGATTCTTACCAATTATGAAGCGAATTGTAATGGTATCATTAGGAATTGCAAATTGAAAAAAAACAGTAGGTAGTGTTAACAATGCTGGTTATCTTGCGTTTAAAGTCAGCGGAAAAAATCATCTATCACACAGATTTGTGGTTGAATGTTTCTTGGGACCGATAAAGATGGGTATGTGGTGGACCATATAAACAACAATAAACTTGACAATTCACTTCAAAATGTATGTGTTATCACGCAAAGTGAAAACTGCAGATCTGGAAACACAGGTTGTGCAAGATATACTGCAAAACCGGTTAAATCAGTAAATTCATTATCTGGAGAAGAAATTATGTTCAAGTCAATTTATTACGCTAGTAAATATTTTAACATAGCGCCACCCTCAGTGAAACGTTCAGCTGATGGTGTTATTAGATCTACTTATTCCTTAAAATTTGGACAAAATATCATGTTCAGGTACTTAGATAATTAAGCGAGACCTAGGCAAGGATAAAACTTTTCAGTATTATAGTTATTGTTATTATTTAGTTTGCAATCTGCACATATCATTCAGGAAAATATTATAAGATGGTTCTCCACAATGATACATAAACTACATTTGATATCAAGAAATAATTCTCTACTTAATCAGATTTAATTTTTTTATTTTGTTCGATTTTTATCAAATTTGTTCTTTTTTACGCTATTTTTCAGGCATTTTTGTCGATTTTATAATTGCTTTTTGTTGAGTTTACGCGTTTTCGTTAGGTGAAAAGCCCAGGTGTGTTAACGGGAATTAACATTAAGTTTTAAATTTGTTTGTCAAATACTGGTTATTTTGCTAGTATTGTGTATATTTTATGATCATTTTGTTATGGAATTATGATATAAAAAAATTCCGGAAAAGTCAGTATTTGACAAACAAATTCAAAATCTAATGCTAATTTCCGTTAACACCCCTGGGGTTTTCACCCAATAAAAACGAGCAAACTTTAAAAAAGGCTTTATTCGCACGCTTATAATCAAATATATCATAATTCTTTGATGGAGAATCACTTTATACACATATGATTGATAACCAAGTAACGTTTTACAAACCTACCAGTGGTCTTTTCAATGCTGATTCGGCAACTCATTCTCTACTGATATAATACTACTTTACCCATTGTTTATGTAAAATCCGCGTACTGCATGCTTTGTTTTTACATAACATCCGCGTGCATTATTCACAGAGTGCGCAGTCAATCATCATTGGCTAAATAAGCAAACCATGTAAATTATTGATTTACAAGGCACCTTGCTAATTTCTTGGTAAGCTGGCTGCTGTAATTAGATCCGTTATATCGATTTTATCGTAATCCTACACATACAGCAAGTTTAGAATATAGCATATTTAATGACAATAAATACAAAATACGTGAACTATATACATATTACCGATTATATAAACAGAGAGATTTAACAGTGGAAGCAGGCAATGACGTATGTGTCAGTCTGTTTGGAATCCTATACTACATCGACTTAGATAAGTAACAGCAAAAATGCATAGCTAATTGCATGTGTAAAGCTAGTTTTTATTGACTAAATCAAACGGCTTTTATACGCACCGATTCAGTATTATTTTGTGTTATGCAGAATTATATATATATTTTCTGGAAACTGTAAAATAAAATACCAGAAACTGTGGTTGTTGTTACTTTTGGTCTAGGTAAGTATATATTAACTAATTTTTCTTAAACATATAAGTGTGTCCGTAGCTCGATTGGTAACATGGAAAGGCTGTGGTAATTGCGATTGGCGTTCAAATCCTATGAAAGGCAAAAAAAATGTCTATGGGAGGGGCGTTATTATGCCCTCAAAATTACTTATTTAGTGGGGGGTACCGGAGGAACCCTCGAAATTCAACAAACAAATCATACTCCTCACTATGTAGATCACATAGTGAACGCTATTTTGCCCTCCCTAGGTGTCGCCATTGTAGGGGAGTATGACGCGTTTGTTGGACGTAGACAAGGTTCCTCCACCATGACCATCTGTAAATATTCATGTTCATCAATCAGTTTATGTGTGTGCCGTCCCTAATCAAAAAATCAATCTTATGACCATCTGTAAATATTCATGTTCATCAATCAGTTTATGTGTGTGCCATCCCTAATTAAAAAATCAACCATATGAACATCTGTAAATATTCATGTACATCAATCAGTTTATGTGTGTGTTGTCCCTAATTAAAAAATCAACCAAATGTCCATCTGTAAATATTCATGTTCGTCAATCAGTTTATCTGTGTGTTGTCCCTAATTAAAAAATCAACCAACCAATTTCTG